>BJCO01465986.1:0-29601 GCA_018326465.1 Flaveria floridana
GTTACACAATTAACCTTTTAATTGTATAAGTTATACACTCTTATTATTATTTGATGTTATCTAACTTACTTAAATAACACTTCAAATAATATTATTGAACAAAATATTCTAATAAGTTGTTCCTTCACATATGCAACTTATTTAAAAAACCCATTTTCTAAATTGGTGTAAATATTAAATTGCATGATCATATCATCAATTAAATATTAATTGGTGTTTGCTAAGCTTGTTATTGGGTATAACCCGACTTGGATCATAACGTACTAACCGCATCAATATTCTACGTGTCTTGGGCATATAGAATCTTACATTTTCAGCCCCAAAAACTTTTAAAACATAAAACCAAGGTCTAGAACTCACCTAAAGTAGTCTTCAAGCAAAACTCCACCAAAATTGAAGTTACCAAGAGTTTAAACATCTAAAACAATCCACAACAAACAACCAAACACATAATACAAATAAAAATCATTTTTAAGGATGAAACCCATCAAAACCGAACACATAATCACATAAAACACTCACCAATTGCGAATTCAGCCCTTCCTCCTTGAATATCCAAGAATACCAGCTTCTTCTTCTTTCTTCTTTTTCCCAGTCGAAAAGTAGGATGTGAAAGCATATATGGGCAGCCATACAGTTTATATAATAAAATAATGGTTTTTTGTACTTTTTACACTTTGGCCCCCTCCAGTTTTGCTCTTTTTCCCTTTTTGTAAGATACTTTTATTTTCTTTTCTTATTGTCTTTCTTTTCTTTTATTTGACTAGAATTTCGGGTGTTATAATATGACTGAAAGTTCTTCATCAACATTAGCAGATGATCCTCAAAGCCTAAATATAGGATCAATCAATACCGCATTGTTTTCAGTCCACCTTGACAAGCCCAAGACTAGCAAGGCTTGGGATTCCAAATCTAATTAACCATCTCCTTTTTGTGTAGAAACAACTAAAGACCAATAGAAATGTATGGATCATAGATAGTGGCTGTTCCAGGCACATGACAGGCAATGGTTCTTTGCTTTAAAACTTTTAGAAAATTGATGGAGGGCTATGTTGCTGGAGGGGGCATGGTCACAAATGGTAAGCTCAGCATTAAAAAGGTAAACTTTGTCAAGGAGCTCGGGTACAATCTACTAAGTATTTCCCAATTTTGTGATCAGAGACACAACATGCTCTTTACTGAGCATGATTGCATTGTTCTCAAGCACGGGGTGGTCATTACTTAAGAGCATATCCTCCTTAGAGCCCCCAAGAAAGGGAATATGTACAAGATGTATTTGCAGGAGACATCCCCCTCAGGAGAGGTTTTTTACTTTCTATCTAAAGCAAATAGTGATTAATCTTTCCTTTGGCATAAAAGAATGTGCCATGTACTCTTTAAAAACATGAACAACTTAATTAAGAATGATTTGGTAACTGGAATGCCAAAGAAAGAGTTTACAAGTGATGACCATTGTGTTGCATGCCTTAAAGGGAAGCAACACAAGGTGTCTCATAAGCCGAAGGAAAAGAAATCTATCACTACACCTATATACACATGGATCTTTTTGGCCCCACTGGTGTAAAGAGTCTAGAAAGGACCTCTTACTGTTTGGTGATCATAGATAATATCACCAGTGTAATAAGTCTAGGAAGGACCTCAACAGATCCTGCCTAAGATTTGAGCTGAGAAGACCAAGCAAGAAAACTACTTCAGCTCCAGTGGTAACTAAACCTGTAGATGGAGTTCCTATCAGCACAACCATGACAAATTCAGTTGATACATCTGAGGTGCCTATAAATTCTAGCTTAGAGTCACGAAACTCAAATGAATGAGCTTCAAATGTAGGAGGAAATGGTAGTGGTGATAGTGATCAAGAATTTCTTGATGCTGATAACCACTCCATAAAAGACAATATCAATGATGTCATACACTCATTGGATCAAGCCTCTCTTGATAAGTGTGATGATGTGGTGGGTGACACTCTATTGCCAGATCAAAATTTCTTAAATTTGAATCTGTCAAATCAACTTGCTATGATTCCTCAACTCATGATCCACAAGTCACACCCCAGCATAAATATCATTAGAGATGTTGACAAAGGGGTGAGAACAAGAGGACAAAACCATGACAAAAATGTTTTGTCTATACTCTTGTTTCATGTCCTAGATAGAGCCCAAGAAAGTTGATGAGGCTTTGAAGGATGGTAGTTGGCTTGAAGCAATGCAGGAGAAGTTGCTCAATTCAAAAGGCAAACGGTTTGGAACTTATGTCCTCTTCCTCAAGGGAAGACCACATAGGTACCAAATGGGTGTTTAGGAACAAGAAGGATGATAGAGGACTTGTCATCAAAAACAATGCTAGACTAGTTTTTCAAGGATACACACAAGAAGAGGGGATTGATTACACATATATTTTTGCTCCAGCGGAAAGACTTGAAGCTGTTAGAATATTCTTTGCTTTTGTTGCATCCAAAGATTTCAAGATCCACCAACTTCATGTCAAGTGTGCTTTTCTATATGGGGTGATTGATGAGAAAGTGTATTTCAAACACCACCTAGCTTTGCAGACCCAGATCATCCTAATTTGTTGTAAGCTTGATAAGGCTGTTTATTGGTTGCACCAAGCTCTAAGGAAGTGGTATGAGACACTATCTCAGTATCTCTGTCAGCATGGCTACAAGAGAGGTACTATAGATGGACCAATCTTTATCAAAGGTACAGTGAATGACTTGATAATTAGTTTTGAAGACATAATGTTCTTCCGAAGACAACTTAATGTCTTCGGAGAGAAAATATGCCTAAAATTTTCAAAATTCTAAAGAATATCATTTGAAAAATTTTCTTCCAAGGTAAACTGAGCTTATTTAGGTGATGATATAGACAACTTAGGACACACATATTTAAAAATAATCTTGAGTTTAGTTTAAGAAAAATCCACTTAAAGTTAATCGTCCTAATAGCTGATACACGATACTTAAATCTCTGTTCAATCAAAAGCCTTTGTAAACATATCAGCATATTGTTCATATATATTGACTTTAACTAGTTTTATCAATCCTTTTTCAAAATTATCTTTAATCAAATAAAACCTGATGTTGATATGTTTTGTCCTTGAGTGCTGCACAAGTTCTCTGTGATATATATAACACTTTATTGTCTATATGAATGGGCGTCTATTTGAAATTGAATTCATAGTTCAGCATCTGATTCTAAATCCAAAGCACTTGAGCACAACAGCTAGCAGAAGTAATGTATTCAGCTTCAGCACTTGATGTAAACATATAGGATTGTTTCTTGCAATGCCATGAGACTATCCTTCCACCAAGGAATTGACATCCCCTATATGTAGACTTTGTAATCATATTGCAGCCACCATAGTCACTGTCTGCATAAGCATACAGATTGAAGTCAGAATTCTTTGGATACCAAAGGCCTAATTTAGGAGCACCTTTGAGATATCTAAGAATCCTTTGATAGTAACTAGGTGTGACATCTTAGGGTTGGCCTGATATCTTCCATAAATGCATGTAGCAAACATGATATCAGGTCTGCTGGTTATGAGGTACATAAGAGACCTAATCATAGCCCTGTAGATATGTTCACCCACACACTCCCCCTCAAGATTAGGTCAAAGGGAGTGGTTTCTAGAGATGGGTGTCTTTGTAACCTTGCATTCGTCATATTGAATCTTGTAAGTATGTCTTGTACACTTGGACTAACTTATGAAGATGCCATTGTCAACCTACTTCACTTGAATTCCTAGAAAGAAATTGAGTTCCCCTATGGCACTCATTTCAAATTTATTCTTCATCAGCTTCTCAAAGTCTTTGTAGAGCTTTGGATTGGGTGAACCAAAGATAATGTCAGCTACATAAACTTGAACCTTTCTTCCAAAAGCCATTAAGTCTCAGAAGATTTATTCCTTTTTGAGCAAAACTTATTAGTTTTAATCTTTTCTGAAACCAAATACGTCTCTGAGGTAAAAATACTCTAAGTATTTTTCTTCTGAAGCAAAATTTTCATAAAGCTAAGGAATATCTTCTGAAGTCAAAATTGGCTTCGGAAGCGTTTATAAAACTTTCAAAGACAAATTACCTTCCGAAGATTTTTGACTTCCAAGAAACTACCTTTTTAGGCGCTTTTTCAGAGGTGGGACCGACATCCGGATTTCAAAGTTTATCATTTTGCATTAACTTTGTCTCAAATCCAGTTCGTATATATATATATACACTCAACGGTTCCCCCTCTTTCACTTTCTTCTTCATCTGCAAATTTCTTAACCAAAATTCATCCCAAACCGCCTATCTTTTTACCTTTCTTCACCATAAAGCTACTCATAAATGGCCAACCCTGATCCTAGAAACCAACCATATCATTCCATGCATTTACATAGACAACACCATCAGGTTGCTCTATTAAACTCTAAGAAAGATCCTGGTTTCTCAGAGGTATGCTGGTTCTTGACTCTATCAAACTACTTCACCCCCTCACCATAGATCCTCCATTGTATGAAGATCAACTTTTGGAATTTTAGAGGACCTTCCAAGAGGTCACTATGGATGAGGAGAAGGGACTGCCTGCCATAGTATAGGGAGGAAAAGTTTCATTACTCCAGCCTCCATTAATACTCATCTCAGGCTGGATGATGTAGAAGGCAACTTGTCCTTCCCAAAGTCTGATGTAGACCAGTCCTTCAGGAAGATAGGATATGAAGGTGATTGCTTTGTAAAAATCTTTAGAAAAGGGAAGGTATTCTCCCAATGGAAGTACCTCCTTGTAAGGCACTGTTCCCGAAAGCTTACAGTTGGTCATTCATAGTGTAAAACATTTAAAACATGACATTTTGCAGCGTAATTTAAACTTTTCATATATAAATTGTAAATACATAACAAAACATTGTTCTTGTAGTTGTATCATGAAAACATGATAATTACAATCATTGTCTGAAAATCTATAATGCCAAACTTAGATCGTTCCAGTAGCTATCTCATCCATGCTTGCACTCCTCAGCTGCATCATTACCTGCCAACTATTATGCACACAAAGTCAGCTACACTGAGTGAGTTCTAGTTTTATAATAAAATACTTGTCCATACATTTCAAACATTTACATTTAGTGTGTGATCATTCATCATTACATACATATCATCATATTCATTTCTTATCATTCGTTTCTTTCATTTCACATATTTTGAACTTTCATTATTATCTTTCACTTTCATCTAGACCAATGTCATATGCTATACCCCAAACTTTGTGCACGAAGCTGGTACCGGGTCGAAGTCTAATAATAGACCCCTAACATTATGCACGAACCTGACACTAGTACCAGGGCAAGCGACAAGGGTCTTGTTTCGTACTTTCGGTCAATCTCAAGGATTAGACCCTTGTATTCATAGGCTAGCTAGGCCCCATACAGTTAAGCTGATAACACACGGTTGTGAACCTCCTTTCATTTTGCTTGCAAGACTTTCGTTCATTCATTAGGTTTCACTTTTCATTATCATTAACTTTCACTTCGTTACATAATACCTATCCTTAATTAGTATATATCACACCAAGTAAGAAACATCATGAAACATACCTTAGCATTCTCATCAAACTGAATAACAAACAATAATATCCGACCCTCCGTGGTACAGTGTGGGTTCGAGGGCGGCAACCCCTGACAGTGGGGTTATAGGGACAACAGCCCTTAGTGGGGTCCAAGGGGAAACGCCCCTTGAAGCATTTATATATCACATTTTGTTATAGAAAATTATATGTTCCTGTTAAAACCACTTGAGATCTTTGCCATAAAAGCCGTATATTTACTATGCATGACATTAGGTAACCCGTTTAGCGTGAAAAGATAACACACCACACATACAGCAAGCCATGCGAAACTTCCTCTCGCGCGAGAACTACCTATCGCTCGAGAACTACCTATCACCCCTCTCGCGCGAGAACTACCTATCGCTCGAGAACTACCTATCACACGAGAACTTCGCAGATTCAAATTTCATTTCGTACACTAAACTACTCGCGAGAAAACTACGGGTTTCCTGCCCAGTCACAACTTATCGAATCTAAGGTTGTTTTAACATGCTTAATATCATAACCAACATCATTGCAAGTATAAATAAGTAGTTTAGTATGCATAATAGCCCCAAAACATAAAAACTTGCATAAAAAATGGACTAGAAACTCACCTCGTGAAGTTCTAGCACAAACACAACCTCCCCAAAGCTTTTACCGAATGAACACTACATAACCATGTGTTATATTCATCAATACTCGTTTCTTAGTACATAACAGGAGTTACTACACGAGTTACATACCTTAAACACCTCGATTATGCACTTTCTCTCTCTAAACAGTCGTTTTCTCTCTCTAGCAGCAGCACTTTTCGCGTGAGTATGGCTCAGGCATGGGTGTTCTCAGTTATTTATACCCAGTTACACTTTTCGCATACTTCTCGTGCGAGAAGTACTTTTCGCACAAGAACTTCATTTCGCGCGAGAAGTTTCCTCTTCGCGCGGGAACTTGTCCTGCCTACTTTACCTTGAAATTTCCGGACGTTACACTCCTCCATTCATTGTTATATCAAACAAGAATAGAGGTTGGGATCAAATTCCAGAGGTCCTTGCCTACATAGTCATGGTTCAAGGTGTCAAGTTCAGGTACTCTCAGTTTGTATATATAAATTTGCTTGCTAACTTGGACTCCTTAGAATATTACATGTTCCCTAGATATGTCTAGCATATTCTTAACTGTGAACTGCGCTCACAGTTAAGGGGACAAGTAATGTTCTTAAAATGGGACAGATGAAGCCAAGCATCTTCAACACAATGAGAAAACCAACTATGGGTTTCTCAGGGATAGAAACAGGCCTAGTCCCAAAAATGTTAGAGCTTATTGCTCAAGGTGACAACCTAGCAACACAAGCTAGTGTTGAACCCACACCTTCTACTTCTCAACCACTAACACATCCTTAAATAACCGTCACCTACTATAGAAAATCCAAATGAACCCTGACATAAGCTACCCAGGTTGTGCAGGCCCTCATATCCTCACCCATGCAGGAGGAATTAGACACTAGAGCTCCCGTTTCCCCTGATAAGCAAACCACTCTTGTCTCTTCAAGGATTAGTGCTGAGGTTCCTCATGCTCAGCCTGATGAGCTCACAACCCCACCAGCTTTAATCCTTCACTCAGATCTTAATTCTCTAGTAAACAACCTTAAGGGGAAAGGTACTATCCCTAACCCCTAGACCTCAATCAACCCATACCCGACCTTGAATTCTAGCATGATGAAGACATGGGATTTAGGGAGAACCATGATTCTCTCTTCTCCTCCCCTGCTTAAGAAGAGATGAGTATTCCTATCTCACCCATGTCTAGCCCATATTATCTACCCACAATCAAGGTGGATCTCCCTGATCCTGTTTAGGACGTCCATATGGAAGAGGCTCTCACTTCTACAAGTGATTACATCCTTAAGACCTCAACCATGGCAACCCAGCCCATTAACACTTCATTTGAAGTTGTCATAGTGCAGGGGAAATCCAGCAGCCAATAACTTAGTGTTGGTGATGAGGCAGAAGACTTTCGTCCTATTCTCTCATCCCCCCTTGATTCTTCTAATGTAGATGAAGGGATTCTGAAACTAAAGGCGCAAAAACTGACTAAAACCTACACCTATTTAGTATCAAAGGTTAGTCACCTAGAATCTCAGGTGACTACCTTACAAAAAAGGGTCAACAACCAGTAACTTGAGATCACTGATCTCAATGGTAAGTTAGATGAAAGACCATTTAGGAGGACTCAACCAGGTCCATAAGAACCTGTGGATGTGGTGGACCTAACCTCTAGCTCACCTATGCAAGAAGGTGATGCTATCAAAAAAGGGGAGAAAATCCTAGCAATCACAGAACCCGGGAGTTCTTCTCAGGGTATGAACATTGAGGACTCACCAACCTCACTTACAACTGTCCATACTCAGTAACGTCCTCACGTCCATATTAATGTGGACTCACTCATACATATTTTGTTTGAAGATGGTATACCAAGGGTTATACCTACCCCATCTTATCACACTGAGTATCCAATTATGGGATGGAGGTATGACACTAATAGAATATCCCTGTTAATCTCTAGATCTCAGGGGAAACAGGAAATCTTTAACTTCTCCAACATGAGATTCTATGAGCGCACCTATCTGATTGACCTATCACTTGTCAATCCAAGTCAAAATATGCAAGCTACAAGGTTAGCAGATAGGATTCAAGACAGGGCGCTAGAAGAGTTAAATTGAGATCCAGATTATATAGACAAAGGCTAGCAGGTAAGACTATTGGTCAATTGGATGTTGAGGTGGACCCCAAGATTAGCTTCGAAGGGGAAATCTTGACTGAAGGCCTAGTAGTAGAGCCTGTGAACCTTAAGACAGGAACCTCTTCAGCACCCATTACCCTTAGTGAGGCACCAACTGGTGAAGGTGATTCACAACCTCTCTCTGCCAGAGCTTAAGTGTTGAACCAAGCAATCAAGGCCAAAGCTCTCTCCATCCTAAGTCACCAAGTCCTATGAGTGACAAAGGGAAAAGGAAACTAAGTCCTGAGGAGATTGAAGAGGAGTAAAGAGAGAGGAAGAGGAAGCTAAGGGGAGAAAGTTCAAATAGGTTCCGAGTCTTCATGGAAGCTACAATCAGAGCTACCCCCAGGACAAACACTCAAGATGATGAGTTGAGGGCAGCCAGATTGAACTACTTAGGGACTAGGAACTACAACATTGATGAACTCATCCCTCTTCCCTTAGAAGTGCTAAATAAACTAGCTGACATTGAGTTTTAAAATGAGAGGAAGGAGGCAGAGGATGCAAAACTGCTCCTCAAAATCAAGGAAGAAAGGAGGAAGAAAAGACTCTACAAACATGTTTCTACCCTCTCCCCAATTCAAGAAAGCCCTGAGACAGAGGACGTGGCAACATAGCAACAACCTCAGGTAGACAAGGAAGCAGACAGACAAAATATGATCAACTACCTAAGTACCATAGGCCTCTATCAGGAATCTGCATTTCTTCCCTTATCATATGAACATATAGAGTTTGAGTACCTCAAGAAGCTTGAGCAACAAGTAATAAAAGAAAAAAACACTTCTAAGAGGAAGATGAGGGAAGAAGCTGCAAAGTCAAGAGCCATCACCCAAAAGGGTCAAAAGAAGTCTACTGATAGGCAGAGGGTGATGAGCTTATTGAAGTTGTATGGGTTCTTTGGAAGGAGGATTGGTCCAATGTCTCTATCCACCATGGATGAGCACATTAGGTGTAACACCCGAAGATTTTGGTCAATTAAAAAAAGAAAACAAAGGAGAAAAAGGAAAACAAAAGTAATTAGAAAGAAAAGGAAAGGAGTCAAAATGGAGGGGTTAAAGTGCAAAAAGAACAAAACCCCATTATTTTATTATTACTTTTGAGTATGGCCACCCATAACAGCCTATAACTCCTACTTTTGTCAACCAAATTAGAAGAAGAAGAAGAAGAAGAAGAAGAAAACAAAGATTTCTTCGGTTCTAGAGAGAGAAGGAGGCTTTTCTTCAACAAGGTAAGCATTTGTTACAAAATTGGCTCGGTTTTGTTTATGTTTTGACAAAGGAACTGAGAATATATGTTCTTATGTGTATATGTGTTCGGGTTTATGTGTTTTGGTCATGTTTAGGTGTTAGAATCAGTTCAAGTGGAAGAGTTTAAGCTTTAAAGCAGCTAAGATGAGTTTCTAGACCCCATGTTTTATATGTTTTAAAAGATTTCGGGGCTGAAAATGCATGTAAATAGTTTTTATACAAAGTGTATGTATGACCGTATGTTTGAAATGTATGTATGTTAATGAGTTGTGGTTGTGCATACTAGATTAAGGCTTAAAATGGTGGTGTAAGACTTAGAACATGCTAAGATAATGTTTGGGACTGAAAAATATGTTAGAAACATATAAGATGGTGTTCATGCGCCTAAACAGGGCCCATGCGCCTGAAAAATAAGCTTAAAAGTCTAAGTATGAGATGATGCGCCCAAACAGTAGCTCATACGCCTAGATTTGCCTTAGAAATTTCTAAATGAAGACTGATGCGCCTACATAGTGCCCATGCGCCTACATAGTGCCCATGCGCCTAAGAGGCTCATGTGCCTAAGTGTTGAAATAGTTAAGTACAGGATCATGCGCCTGCATAGTTGAGAAACGCCCAAATAGTCCTGATACGCCTAAATAGTGTCCATGCGCCCAACACTTAGAAAATTTTCTGAAATTTTGAGGAAAACAGAATTTTAGGGTTTGATCCTAGTTTGACTTGTGAGCTATTTTGGACTATTCTGAGCATGAAAATATGAGGGTTTATGCTTAGAATATGTATGATGTGATGATGAATGGGTGATATGTATATAGGTATAAAGTGTTATCTTTTAATTATTTTTAAATCATATATATATATATATATTATATTATAATATACGTTGAGTATTGTTATGACTTTACATAGTATGATGAGTGTATGAATAAATGTAAAGTATAACACAATGAAGTGAAAGATAACAAAGATGAAAAGTGAAACGTAATGAAAGAAAGTAAAGGCTTGCAAGCAGAAGGAAAGGAGGATCACAACTCTATGAGAGTTGTTAGCTCAACTATGTGTATAATAGCATGCGATATTGGCTTACCCATGAGGGTTCACACACAGGGGATCAGTCTTGGTGACTGAATACATAGTACGAAACGGGATACTTGTCATTCGACCCCGGGCTTTGTGCCAATTAGTAATGAGGCTTTGTGCCCGGAATGGAGGCTTCGGGCCACGGGCTTTGTGCCAATTAGTAATGAGGCTTTGTGCCCGGAATGGTGGCTTCGGGCCACGGGCTTCGTGCCAACAAATGGGGCTTTGTGCTCAGAATAGTGGTTTCGGACCATGATGGGGGGAAAAGCCTGATAGGATCTAGAATAAGTATGAAACGAGCAAAGTAATGAAGTACGAATGATAATGATAAAGTACGAAATGAACGATATGTTATAGTACGAAACGAATGAAATGATCAACTATGAAATGAATGAATACGTGCGAGAACGAACGAACATGTGTGAAAGTAGTTTTATGAAAAGAGTATTTTATGTACGAAATGTGTAAGGTATTTTTATATACTAAAACTATAATTCACTCAGCAACGCTGACTTTTATGCATTTTCAGTTGGCAGGTAATGGTTGCTGAGGATGGCACGCGGGGAGGCTACTCGGAAGGGCAAGATTGGCATCCATTCACACATGTTATTATTGTTGTATTGTAATGCAATCAATGAAAGTTTTCTTTTGTATTTGAACAATATTGTATTGCATAAAAACAGTAATTATAAATAAAATGAATGGTTTTTGTTATTGACTTTTGCTGCATTGTTTTAAGAAATGTATTATATTATGTATATTTAGTGCTATGAATGACCAAGTGTGAGGTTTCCGGGAACAGGGCCTTACAAGTTGGTATCAGAGCCAAAGTTTAAGTGAATTGGGTAAATATTTTCAAAACCTAAACTTACACTGAGAATGGGACTAAGGTAGGGATGCCAGCCCGAGTAGCTACGTGCCATCAGGTATTTCTTTTCTTAATGATAAGTGGTAATATGTGTCTGTGCTATCTGAATTATATGCTATTAGTAGATTTAGATACTGATGTAATCGGGATAAGAAATGCTCGGGGTAGGAGAGTAAAGTAAGTGGCTAATCACAACTGGCCACTATAGTTAGGGACTTACTATACTCAACATAAACTGAGCCATTACCTTGAATGACAGTGTTAGTGTTTGAATCTTATAGTGATTAGAGAATGGCTGGAGGTAGATCGTCTAAGGCTTCTAGAGGTGGAGGATGGGGTGGACGTGGTGCTGAACCACATGTTACGAGGAACCAGGCTAGAGATGCTGAGACGACCCCTGCTGATCCTAAGGTTCATCAGTATGATGGTGTCAATAAGAGCACGAACATGAGGGCCTCGGTGAAAGAGGCAGTAGCGGAGGAAGTTCATTAAGTCATGCAGAAGATTCTACCGTCTGTAGTGACTAAAGTGATTAAAGCTGTAAGGGAGGATGAGAGAAAGGAAAGGAGGAGGACCACCAGGAGAGAAGGTGGGGAACAGCCAGAGACTGGGATGGTGGTCTCAAGTGAGGAGGAGGAGGAACAAGCGGTGTAGGAGATTGCACGAGGCTGTAATTGTGGGGCATTTCAAAGATGCAAGCCCCCAACTTTTGATGGGAATGGCAGTGCTGTTGCTGCTCACTGATGGGTGAGAGAGATGGTGGTGGTGCTAGATATCAGTGAGTGCTGAGAGGACCAAAATGTGAAGTTTGCTACCCACTCCTTTGTAGACTCAGCATTGTACTGGTGGGACAACATTGTCCAGGCTGACGGTAGCAGGGCCATTAGCAGGATGAGGTGGTCGGAGTTAAAGAAGCTGGTGATCGAGGAGTTCTATCCTCATAGGGAGTTAGACAAGATTGAGAGAGAATTCCTGCAGTTGGAGGCGGGAACCATGATACACCAGCAGTATACTACCAAGTTTAACGAGATGGTGGGGCTAGTACCGGATCAGGTGACGCATGTGTCAAAGAAGAGCAAGAAGTACATCCAAGGATTGCCAGCCGATGTTCGTAGGCACTTGATTGCTGCCCAACCAAGCCCTTTCAGATCGGCAGTGGATTTGGCTGGGAAGTTGTATGATGAGAGGGAAGTGGCAGCAGTCGAAGTGAAGAAGACTGGTAATGGTGACAGACACTCGAGTGGGAAGAGGTTTGGACGTGGCGGTTTCACTCCAAACAACAAGAGGACGAAGGTGGATGACCGTAGGGTGGGGTCATCAAGTTCGGGGATAAAGAAGTGTGGTAAATGTGGGAGAGAGCATGTTGGTGAGTGCAAGTGGGGCATGAATGTATGCTTCAAGTGTGGGAAGCCTGGTCATGTGGCAAAGATGTGTGGACTTATACGGTGTTATAACTACGGTGAGGAAGGCCACATAAGCAGGGACTGTAAGAAGCCAAGGGCCGAGAGTTCTAGGGTGAAGAAGAGGCTAGAGGAAGGAGGACAGAGGGCGAGTGCTAGAGCCTTCACGATGACGCTGGAGGAAGCCAGGGAGGATCACGATGTCGTGTCAAGTATGTTTCTAGTAAACCAAACTTGTGCCTCTGTGTTATTTGATTTGGGTGCTAGTAGGAGTTTTATTTCTACTGCTTTCTATGCTAAGTTACTTGTTAGTAGTAGAAGTATTGGTGAACCTTTTGACGTAGAAACTACTATTGGTAAGTCCACTAGAATTACTGAGATGATAGAGGACTGTGCCATAGAACTAGAAGGTCATAGGTTTTCTGCTAAATAACATGTGATGCCCCTAGGCAGATTCGATGTAGTGCTAGGGATGCATTGGCTAGCAACCTATGACGTAAACATCGTGTGTCACAAGAAGATGATTCGATTCGTTACGCCCGATAGAAGTTCGGTGACGATCTACGGTGATCGCGTCACTACGGTTCCAAAGGTGATTTCGATGGCGGTGGTAGAAAAGTGCATGAGACGTGGATGTAGTGCCTATCTAGCCTACGTGAAAGATGTGGACACATTGGTACCATGGTTGTCTGATGTACCCGTGGTATGCGACTTCCCAGACGTGTTCCCAGATGACTTATCAGGCGTACCACCGGATCGCGAGATCGAGTTCCAGATGGATCTGATACCTGGTGCTCAACCCGTTGCCAAAGCACCATATCGATTACCTACGACCGAGATGAAGGAACTCATGGAACAATTGCAAGAGTTAATGGATAAAGGATTCATTCGACCGAGTATCTCTCCATGGGGTGCTCCGGTCTTGTTTGTTAAGAAGAAGGATTGGTAGTATGTAGATGTGAATTGACTACCGTGAGCTGAACAAGTTGACGGTAAAGAATCGGTACCCATTACCGAGGATTGATAACTTCTTTGATCAGCTTCAAGGTGCCAGTTGGTTCTCGAGGATAGATATTCGATCTAGTTACCATTAGTTGAAAGTAAAGGAGCAAGACATTTCTAAGACAGCTTTTCGCACGCATTATGGGCACTACGAGTTTCTCATTATGTCTTTCAGTTTGACTAACGTGCCAGCTTCCTTTATGGATCTAATGAATCTAGTGTGTCAGCCGATGCTAGATAAATCAGTGATCATGTTTACTGATGATATCCTTATTTATTCAAAGAGCGAGGCAGAACATGCCGGCCACATACATGAGGTGTTGGAGACGCTTAGAAGAGAGAAGTTGTATGCCAAATTCTCTAAGTGTGCTTTTTGGTTGTGCGAAGTTCAGTTTCTTGGTCATGTGGTGAATGATGAAGGAATTACGGTAGACCCAATAAAGGTTGAGGCGGTGATGCAATGGAAGTCTCCAAAGACGCCATTCGAGATCCGTAGTTTCTTGGGTCTGGCGGACTATTACAAAAGGTTTATACAAGACATTTCCAAGATAGCCTCACCTTTTGCTAAATTGACTCGCAAGGATGTGAAGTTTGTGTGGGGTCAAGAACAGGAGTGTGCTTTTGAGGAGTTAAAGATGAGATTGACTCAAGCTCCTGTCTTGACATTACCCGAGGGGAGTGAAGACTTAGTGGTATATTCGGATGCTTCTTATTCGGGACTAGGTTGCGTGTTGATGCAACGTGGAAGAGTGATAGCCTATGCTTCCTGACAACTGAAAACCCACGAAGTCAACTACCTTACCCATGATTTAGAGTTAGCGGCCTTAGTCTTCGCATTGAAGATTTTGAGGCACTACTTGTACGGGACGAAGTGCACAATCTTCACGGATCATAAGAGCTTGAAGTATTTCTTTGAGTAAAAGGATCTCAATGTGAGACAGAGGAGATGGTTAGAGCTCATCAAAGATTACGACTGTGAGATATATTACCATCTGCGCAAGGCTAACGTGGTGGCCGATGCCCTTAGCCGAAAGGGAGACCCGAGCCGATTCGAGTGAAGGCCTGTCAGTTGGTTATGACCGCTGATGTGATGACCCAATTGAAAGAATTTCAATATGAGGTGTTGAAAGAAGATCGCCTTAACTCCGAAAGAATGAGAGTACTAGCCACAGAGTTGGGCGAGAACACTCATGGTGTTAGGACCCGAAATGGACAAATGTGGATTCCCCGATACGGAGATCTAAGGGGACGAATTATGGACGAAGCTCATAAGACTCGATACTCTATTCGTCCTGGTGCCACGAAGATGTACCAAGATATGAATAAGGATTATTGGTGGCCGGGTATGAAGCGCAATGTAGTGGAGTATTGCGTAAGTGCCTTAATTGTTTGCAAGTGAAGGCAGAGCATCAGAAGCCCTACGGGAAGATCCAACCGTTGGATGTACCTGAGTGGAAGTGGGAGAACATCACAATGGATTTTATTACTAAGCTACCTCGTACGGCGAGGGGGTGCGATACCATTTAGGTGATAGTTGATCGACTGACGAAGAGTGCTCACTTCCTACCGATCCGCGAGACATATTCATCCAAGAGGTTGGCGGATCTGTTTATCAAAGAGATCGTAGCTCATCATGGTGTGCCGGTATCTATCGTGTCGGATCGTGACACTCGGTTTACATCAAAGTTTTGGAAGAGATTTCATGATACGATGGGGACGAAGCTACATATTAGTACGGCTTATCATCCTCAAATAGATGGTCAGTCTGAGAGGATGATTCAGACGCTCAAGGATATGCTTCGAGCATACGTGATCGATTTTGGAGGAAGTTGGGATGATCACTTACCATTGGCAGAATTCTCGTATAATAATAGTTATTATGCCAGCATTAGTATGCCACCTTATGAGATGCTATACGGTAGGAGGTGTAGGACACCCTTATGTTGGGGTGATATCGGACAAAAAGAGTTGGGGAGCCTTAAGGTGATCGAGGCTACCACTGAGAAGTTAGAAAGGATCAAATCCTTCATGAAAGCGGTGAAGGATAGACAAAAGTCATATGCTGATAGGAGGCGTAGACCTATCGAATTCCTGGGCGATCGAGTCATGTTGAAGGTCTCACCTTGGAAAGGGATTATCCGATTCAGGAAGCGAGGTAAGCTAAGCCCGAGATACATAGGACCTTTCTGAATCATTGCTCGAGTAGGAGAGGTAGCCTATCGTTAGAATTGCCAGATAAGTTAAGTGGAATTCATCCCACATTCCATGTATCCCATCTGAGGAAGTGCTTAGCTGATGAAGATATGATTGTACCACTGGATGATATCGAAGTGGATGAACGGCTCAATTATGTAGATTAGTCGGTGGCAATCAATGACTGGAAGGAGAAAAGATTGAGGAATAAAGTAGTTCCACTCGTACGTGTGCAGTGGATGCATAGAAAGGATTCAGAGTCTACGTGGGAGACTGAGGAAGAGATGAGACAGCATTACCCACAATTATCCGAGAAGTGACGGATTTTAGGGACGAAACCTCTTTAAGGGGGGTGGACTTGTAACACCCGGAAATTTTGGTCAATTAAAATAAAAGAAAAGAAAGGAGAAAAAAGAAAACAAAAGTAATTAGAAAGAAAAGGAAAGGAGTCAAAATGGAGGGGTTAAAGTGCAAAAAGGACAAAACCCCATTATTTTATTATTTCTTTTGAGTATGGCCGCCTATAACTCTTGCTTTTGTCGACCAAATTAGAAGAAGAAGAAGAAGAAGAAAATTGAGATTTCTTCGGTTCTAGAGAGAGAAGGAGGTTGTTCTTCAACAAGGTAAGCATTTGTTGCAAAATTG
Organism: Flaveria floridana; assembly: GCA_018326465.1. Lineage (NCBI taxonomy): Eukaryota > Viridiplantae > Streptophyta > Magnoliopsida > Asterales > Asteraceae > Flaveria > Flaveria floridana. Next base: position 16,772 of record BJCO01465986.1, read on the forward strand.
GCTCGGTTTTGTTTATGTTTTGACAAAGGAACCGACAATATATGTTCTTATGTGTATGTGTGTTCGGGTTTATGTGTTTTGGTCATGTTTAGGTGTTAGAATCTTTTGAAAAGTTCAAGTGGAAGAGTTTAAGTTTGAAAGCAGCTAAGGTGAGTTTTTAGACCTCATGTTTTATATGTTTTAAAAGTTTTCGGGGCTGAAAATGCATGTAAATAGTTTTTGTAAAAAGTGTATGTATGACCGTATTTTTGTAAAATGGTAGTGTAAGACTTAGAACATGCTAAGATAATGTTTGGGACTGAAAAATATGTTAGAAACAAATAAGATGGTGTTCATGCGCCCACTATTTTGCCTTAGAAAAGTTGTTGGTAAGGTGATGCGCCTAAACAGGGCCCATGAGCCTGAAAAATAGGCTTAAAAGTCTAAGTATGAGATGATGCGCCCAAACAGTAGCTCATACGCCTAGATTTACCTTAGAAATTTCTAAGTGAAGATTGATGTGCCTACATAGTGCCCATGCGCCCACGAGGCTCATGCGCCTAAGTGTTGAAACAGTTAAGTATAGGCACATGCGCCTGCATAGTTGAGAAATGCCCAAATAGTCCTAATGCGCCTAAATAGTGTCCATGCACCCAACACTTAGAAAATTTTTTGAAATTTTAAGGGAAAACCAGAATTTTAGGGTTTGACCCTAGTTTGACTTGTGGGCTATTTTGGACTATTCTCAGCATGAATATGTGAGAGTTTATGCTTAGAATATGTATGATATGATGATGAATGGGTGATATGTATATAAGTATAACGTGTTATCTTTTAATAATTTTGAAAACGTATATATATATATATATATTATAATATAATATACGTTGAGTGACTGAATCCATAGTACGAAACGGGTTCACACACAGGGGATCAGTCTTGGTGACTGAATCCATAGTACAAAACGGGATCCTTGTCATTCGACCCCGGGCTTTGTGCCAATTAGTAATGAGGCTTTGTGCCTGGAAAGGTGGCTTCGGGCCACGAGCTTTGTGCCAATTAGTAATGAGGCTTTATGCCCGGAATGGTGGCTTCGGGCCACGGGCTTCGTGCCAAATAGAAATGGGGCTTTGTGCTCGGAATGGTGGTTTCGGACCACGATGGGGGGAAAAGCCTGACAGGATCTAGAATTAGTACGAAACAAGCGAAGTAATGAAGTACGAATGATAATGATAAAGTACGAAACGAACGATATGTTATAGTACGAAACGAATAAAATGATAAAGTATGAAATGAATGAATACGTGCGAGAACGAATGAACGTGTGTGAAATTATTTTTATGAAAAGAGTATTTTATGTACGAAATGTGTAAGGTATTTTTATATAATAAAACAGAACTCACTCAACAACACTGACTTTTATGCATTTTCAGTTGGCAGGTAATGGTTGCTGAGGATGGCACGCGGGGAGGCTACTTGGAAGGGCAAGATTGGCATTTTTTGTAATGTAATTAATGAAAGTTTTCTTTTGTAGTTGAACAATGTTGTATTGCATAACAAAAGTAATTATAAATAAAATGAATGGTTTTTGTTATTGACTTCCGCTGCATTGTTTTAAGAAATGTATTATATTATGTATATTTAGTGCTATGAATGCCCAACTATGAGGTCTTCGGGAACGGGGCCTTACATTAGGGTGATCAAATAGAAGATTAAAAAGGGTGACCTTGTTGACTTGCATTCTCCACCGAGTCAGGCTACACCTGAAGTTGAGGTCAAGGTTGAACCCCAGGAGACAACACAACCTGGACCTAGTGCTAGACCAGAGCCAACTTCATCTTCTAATTCATAGAGGGGTCTTGATCCTTCTTCTTCTAATCATATGAGGGAAAAGGACCCAATGAGAAAGACACACAAGAACAACCTGGTGCTCAAGGCTAGTCTTCTCAGTTGAAGTCTGCAAAGAGGAAGAAAAGGATGGCCATAAGGATGGCAATAAGGATGGACATAAGGATGGCCATAAGGATGGCCATAAAGAGGGAACCTAAGAAGAAGAAGAAGTCAAGGCATCCACCTCTACACCTTAGGATGAGTCATAGCATCCTAAGGTTATTCAGGAAGAGGCTGCTCAACCAAGTCCAACATATGTAGAGCCTTTTGCAGCAGGGAGACCCATCCTATCATGGACTTTGCTACAAATCCAGACAGATGGTATGTCGTTAGAGATCAAGGAGGTCAAGATGTATACTTCTAGCAAGACATGCTTAATCTTCCTCTGCTGATCTTTATGACATGAAGAGATACTATGAGAGTCTGATGGATCCTAACTAAATGATGAAAAAAGGAATGGTCTTGATCCTGATAAGGACTGTCAATATCTGAGTAAGCTCCTCTATTTTGGTAGCATCAGTCTAGGGGGAATTGGTAAGATTTACATCTAAAGGCTGATACAATTAAAGCAACCAAAGAGCTCCCAGCATGAATTCATGAAGTACAGAGTAGAGTTACTTCAAAAGTTTTACACAACTCAATGTAAATAAGCTAAGTGTAAAATCTTCTGAAGCCAATTGGTAAAATATTCTGAAGCCAAAAATAAGGTGTTCCAAAGCTTCAGAGATAAATTCTTCCGAAGCCAAAGACTGGTTTCTTCTGAAGACAGAGAAAACATGCTTTCTCTAACCACCTTTTGACAAAAAAGCTGAACTACTTTCCGCTGCCACTCTGAATACTCACCAACTTAGATAAGTTGGTCAAAGGAATTTGCATCATCATCATTTGAGTGTAAATCAGTGAGTTCAAGAGAGAATACTTATTGAGTGACCAATATCGGTCCTGCAACTGGTATCAGAGCTTCTTAGGCTCTTGATTATGAGATCTTACCATCCCAAATCAACCTTTTGTATCGCTCATACACTCACTTCACTAAAAATGGCCCTCAACCAAAAATCATCTGAATCTGAAATGGGAACGATGACTAAAGCCCCTATCATCACTCCTGATAACTTCAGATCTTGGTGCAAGCGTATTGAAGGATTCATTAGGTATCAAGATAGCAAAATATAGAGATCTATCACCCTTGGTCCTTACAAGTTAAAGTGGCAGCACCGACTGGAAATGGTGCTATAATAGAAAAGGCCGTTGAAGACTACTTAGATGAAGACTTTAAGAAAATGGACATCGATGGCAAAGCAATGACTGCACTGCTTACAGCCATACCAACCTCCATAATGGTAGGCTTTGAGCACTGTCAGTTAGCCAAAGAACTCTTTGATGCTTTGACATTGATGTATTCTGATTCTAATGAGTCCAAGAAAGATTCCCTGAAGCATTAATTTGAAAACTTTATATATGTTGCTGGAGAGACTCTCAGCCAGCAATACTTCAGGTATATGGACCTCATGAGTGGACTTTTTACTGTGTCTCTATCAAGAGAATAGAAAATCTGAACACTCTTACAATGACTGAACTACATGGCTTCCTTGATGGATACCAAGTATAGATGGAGACTTAGAGAGGTCACCAGATGAGCAGAACCTCTAGCCTTCCTGCTAGCAATGCTTTAGTTGTTGCTGAAAGCTCAAGAACCCCACAGTCTTAGCAGTACCTGACTTACTCTCAGCAGCTGTCATGTTCCTCTGGGCAATACATTACCTTTCCTGAGACACCAAGGTCTCAACAAGCTCAATCAGGTCCCTTCCAGGACAATTGTGCCATTGTTTCAAGAAATGGGCATTCTAGTGATTTTCAATTTCGCTTTGATGATCTAGAATGTTTTAGCCCAGATGATGTTGAATACATGGACATTGTCCAAAAAATGGCTCTGTTGACATATAGAGAAAAGAAGTTCTTTAAAAGAACTGGAAGGCAGTTCCCTCAAAACCCAACTAATAGTAAATTTGGGTTTGACAAAACCAAGGCCAAGTGTTACAACTGTAATCAACTTGGTCATTTTGCCAGGGAATGCAAAGCTCCTAAATCCAATCCAGGAGCCACTCAAGCCTCCACACATCCTGACACACCTCAAGCTGCTGCAAAGTCAACTGAATAACAAACTGCTGCAGTTGCTCAAGAAATTGACGGGAGCTTCATGGTGTAAGATATGACCCCCGCTCAACCACTCATGGCTGGAACTGATGACAACAAGGTAAATGAACATCTTTGTACTCTAGCTTGTATTGCTAAAGTCAAACTATATTAGGACTATAACATGGAAATTAAATCTGATATTGAGTCCTTAAACATCTTAAAATCTGATTTTAAAAGGGCAGAATCTGACTAGAAAATGAAAATTGAAGAGTTAGAAGAAACTATATCCTCTTTAAAACATGAACACTCCAATTATAGGGCTCAAATTAAAGATTTAATATCCAAGTTAACTGAGACTCAAGCCCATCTAGTTTTAGCTGAGGCTAAAGCAAATAAGTATGCTATTAAAGAGCATAACTTCAAAACCATTCTTGCATCATCCTCCCACTCAAAGATTTGTTATCAAATCAAGGTGGGTTGGGAACCAATAAAATTGCTCCATCATAATTTTATGAGTCTATAAGACAACTAAGATGTGGTACTGAAGAGCAAGGGTTCCATCTGTTGTCCCCTTATCTCATGAGAAGAAGAATGATGCAAGTATGGAGACTATTACAGGGAATGATTAGGTAGGAAAACCCATCCTCACCGGTGTGAACAACCTCTAACCACCAAATCCAGAAGAAACAAAGCTAAGGCATCCAGGAAAACTGCCAAGAAAGTAGCTGAATCCAAGATGAATATAGACCCAAATCAAAAGGGTATGTTTATCACAGCTGGATTCCAGGTGGTCGGAAGTTTTGATCTAGGAAAGGAGTGTACTACCAGCACTCCCATCTAGCTGAAGGATCAGAAACTAAAAGGGAAGACTGTTGATAATGAAAACAAGAGCAAGAAACAACAGTCATCACACCCCATGAAGAGTAACATCGAATGCATAATGTGTGGTTTTCACAACCACTTGGCTAAAGATTGTTACTACAATCCTGCAAGCACACATTATGCAAATAATGTTAAGAAAGGAGAAGTCAAGGAAGGTTTCACATTTGGACCTTATCATATGGTTAAAGTGTTGAGCAAAGGGAAACTTGTTTCCGAAGCCAAATTGCTTTCGAAAGAAACTCATTCTTCCGAAAGGATAATAGCTTCAGAAGATAAGTCAAAGAAAATTCAGAAGAACAAGTGAATTCCTTTGAAGTCGTCTGAAAAGAAGACATCTTCAGAAGAAAAGGTGATGAAAGTTTATTCCGAGAAGAAAGAAGCCTCGAAAGAAAACCAAGTCGCTCAAGCTTCATCAAGCTCATCTACATTGGTCAACCAAAGGATGGATTGGAAGACCATAGAAGATGCTGCAGCCCAAACCTCTTCTTCCCAAACCATAATTGAACCCTCATGCATATCTTTTGGTTCAATTATGTTATCCACATTGGATGACCCCAAGACCAATAAGGCTTGGATTTCCAATAGTAACTAACTTTTTCACCTTATGTGCAGGGACATCCACATGACAAAAATAGAAATGTATGGGTTATGGATAGTGGATGCTCCAAGCACATGACAGTGAACAGATCTCTTCTTCAATAATTTCAAATTTTTAATGGAGGACCTGTTCAATTTGGAGGTGAAACCGGAGGATACATTTCTGGCAGAGGTAGTGTATCTAATGGTAAGTTAAAGGTAGACAAAGTAAACTTTGTCAAATAGCTTGAACACATTCTTTTAAGTGTTTCTTAATTTTGTGATCAAAAGCACCAAATGCTTTTCACTAAACATGAGTGCATTATCCTCAAACTCAGGATGGCAATTCCTCAAGAATTGGTGCTTCTTAGATCTCCCAAGAAAGGGGATATGTACAAGCTGGATATGAACAATGCTTCCCCACTAGGTGAAGTTTCATGCTTTCTTTCCAAAGAAAATAGTGATGAATCTACTCTTTGGCATAAAAGAATGTGTTATGTTAATTTTAAAATCATGAAGAAACTGGTCAAAAATAACTTGGAACATGGAGTGCCTAAAAAGGAGCTTTTCTGTAAAGATAACTGTATTGCTTGTCTTAAAGGAAAACAACATAAGGCAACCAACAAATCCAAAGAATTAAATTCCATCACCATTCCATTACACCTATTGCACATGGATCTTTTCGGTCCCACAAGTATAATGAGCATTGGAAGGAAATCATATTGTCTAGTGATAGTTGATGATTTAACAAGATTCACATGGGTATTCTTTTTAAGAACTATAGATGAAACTGCTGAAATGTTAAAATCTTTTATTCTTAAAATAGAAAATCAAATTGATCACAAGGTAAAGACAATCAGAACTGATCAAAGGACTGAGTTTAAGAATAAAATTCTTAACTCATGTAACTTAAAAGGGATTACCAGACAATATAGTGCCCCTAGAACTCCTTAATAGAATGGTGTTACCGTGAGGAGGAACAAGACACTTATTAAGGTTGCAATAACTATGTTAGCTTATTCTAAGTTGTCTCTAACTTTCTGGGCAGAGGCAGTCAGCACTGCATGCTATGTGCAGAACAGAGTTCTTGTCGTTAAGCCACATGGAAAAGCCCTTTATAACCTATGGAACAAGAAGCCACCGTTCATTGGCTTTCTACGGCCCTTTGGCAGTAGGTGTACCATACTTAACACAAAAGACAATTTGGCAAAATTTGCTGAAAACTCAGATGATGCTATCTTTGTTGGATACTCTTCAAGCTCTAAAGCTTATAAAGTATACAATATTAAGAATCAACAATTTGAGGAATCATCCAATATTGTTGTAAATAAGCACACTCCTTGTGGTAAGGGGAATGGCACTGACCATATCTTTAACTTAGAATTGTTTCCCAACTACTATAAACCATCTTGTGAGAATGTTTCAGCTGGAATAGGAACTCAAAATGACTCAGATGACAATCAATTGTTTGAGTTACACAGACCTCTTCCAAGTTCTCCAAGAGTTGCTGAAAATCAAGCTCCCATCAATACTAGATCTAAAAGTATGGCAATATTAGGGAGGAGTGGAGCTTCAACCAGTTGTCAACAAAGTAAGCTTCAAAACTCATCAAGTGATAACTCAATCTCTCAATACCAAGCTGATTAAGACAGTAATCTGGGGGAACAGGCAACTGTTCATACTACATTACAACAAAACAACATTGATGATATCACTCATTCATTCAATCAGTCCTCATTAAATGAGTGTGAAATATCAGGTGGAGTTAATGTTCATAACCTGAGCAGAATCTTTCAAACATGGATCTATCAATGCAATTAGATATGATTCCAAGACTCATTATTCACAACACTCATCCAGTTGAAAACATCATTGGAGATGTCTTAAAAGGTGTGAGAACTAGAAGACAAACTCATAATGGGAATTTCTGCCTATACTCATACTTTCTGTCCCAGATGGAACCCAAGAAGGTAGAAGAAGGCTTGAAGGATAGTAGTTGGGTTGAATCAATACAAGAGGAATTGCTTCAATTCAAAAGACAAAAGGTTTGAAACCTTTTTCCTTAGATCATCATATTTGGTTCATCAAATGACCAAATGTGTAAAGACTTTGAAAGCATTATGAAAAAGAAGTTTGAGATGAGTTCCATGGGAAAATGGACTTTTTCCTTGGAATTTAAGTGAAGCAGATGAAAGATGGGTTCTTCATCAATCAATCTAAATATGTCAATGAAATTTTGAGAAAGATTTAAGATAAAGGATTGCAAGCCAGCAAAGATACCTATACCTAGAAATCATAATCTTTATCCAGACTCCAAGGGGGAGGATACTGATCAACACCAGTATAGGGCAATTATTCGATCACTGATGTATCACACAGCAAGTATGTTGAATCAATATTTCAGATTTGTTGAGCTTGGATCTTAGGATTCATCATGTTCAGATCTAAAAATTCAAAATTAAGATGGCTGGAGGTGTGTGAATCATAGAACAAAAAGAATGATAATGTTATGATTTCATTGATGTTGATAACAAATTACAATGAGAATCATAAATGAATAATGGAATCAAACCCACCCAAAGGACGAATTTTCCTTCGGTGGTGATTCACACCATGAGAAACACACACATAAGAACCACACTTGCAAAAATGCACTAGTGGGTCTATTTATAATATTCTAATAATTATTACATAAGAAACCCTAATTTTGATTTTTGTTGTTGTCTTGATGTTGACTTTGTCAACTTTGTCTTGTTGACTTTGTCTTGTATTTGTTTTGTTCTTTTTATCAACTTGGTCTCTGAACTCGTACAATAAGATCTTCAGTTGGCGGTGATTATGATTTGGAAAGCTTCAGTTTATCCAATTGTTGAACCCAACAATACTCCCCCTAAACTGATGCTTGCCAAACTCTAACTTTTAAGATCTTCTCTGTCACATGTTTTCTTGATCAACTGATGTTCTGACACAGTTCACTGTAGTTCTCCCCCTCAGATTAAGCTTCTCCTAATGTATTTCTGCAAAGGTTAGAATCTATTGAGAATATGAAAAGGATATTTTTCATGTTTCCACTGCAACGTCATTCATCACACTCAAAACATAATTCTTTATCAAATACTTCTTGGTATTGGATATGAGTCGTATCACTTTTGGATTACAGTTCATATCACAACTCTAAGGATTAGAATGTATTAGGCATATGATGAGGCTTTGAACTTCAATAAATTGCATCAGGAACATAAATCAATCTTGAAAACACTTCAACTCATTTGAATTTCTGAAATGACTTCACAATCTGACATTCTTCAGATAATCATGGTCCCCTTGTTTAAAGTCTTTCTATCTGTTTCGCTCAGTAGTCCGACACGGGTGCAAAAGATCATCGTTGATTGTAGTATTATGAACTTCAGAAAGAGATTTTGACAGTTGTACAAATCCTTGAATAAATCAATGATTACATGACCAAAGTTGATTTCTTCTTTTGTTTTGAATGCTCAAAATAGACGTGCATGTTCGTTGCAATCGTCCGTATTCATGATAATTTCTTTTTCTTGTTTGTTGTTGTCATCTATTCATCATCTGTTCATTTGGATTTCATATGATGAATCTGCATGGGATGTGATCTCATCCATGTTGGATTGAATGATCAATCGTATTTGTGCATTGATGATATAACTCATCCGCATTTGTCTCAAACTACATTCGCATTGGTTTTATGATCAAATGCATATACACATACTCATCCGCATTAGATTTAACGCTATCCGTATTTCTATTTATAACAGCCGCATTTGTATTCATGATGTATCCGCATTAGTCATCAAAAGTTATCCGCATTTGTTTTGATGTCATCTGAATTTCATCCATGTTTCATAAACGACAAAGACAACCTCATTTAATGTTGTATGCCATCTGCATTCGGTGCTCCATGCATGGCATCCGCATTTGTCATGTATGCACCCGCATTTGTCTTGCATACGCATTTAATTCAGCCGTATTTCATAATGTTTTTATATGGATTCAAAAGCAACCGCGTTAATTATCATCCAACATCCGCATTTGTTTTGAAGTTGGTCGGTTTTTTGTCTTCACTTGAGCACATGGAGCCGTCGCATTTCTTTGAAGTTCAACGTTTGATAACTAACTTCATTTGTTTAATAGAACACACGGTGGCCGTATTACCTTTTGAGCTTTAATCGGTTGAATTTGTCCTTAAGTGAATCATTAATCACAGCCACATTAAATACTTCATAAAAGAAGGATCAGCTTTCCATTTGTTTAATTAACTGCTTATCGGTTGAATTTGTTTTGATTCACCAGATTGAAGATAAACTTTGATGAACAGCAACTTGAATTCAACACGAATTCAGCAACCTTTTTTGTTGTTTTCTTCTGCTTTTTGAGTAGATCTAGTTCCATTGCATCGATTTTGAAGAAATAATCAACGGAATGATAAAATATCTTCAAATCGTACCAAATAAGAATAGATCTAATTGTTTTCTTCTTGATTTTGAGATGAACAGATGAGTTTTTCTTCTTTTTGAAGAACAGTGACTTTGTTCTTCATTTTTGTTGTTTCTTATTTGTTCTAAATATCATTAAAGATGAAATCAGATCTGAAAAATACATGAACCTAGCAACCAACAGCTCTAATACCATTTTCCTGAATCAATATTTAAGATTCGTTGAGCTTGGATCTTAGGATTCATCATGTTTAGACCTGAAAATTCAAAATTAAGGTGGGTTGAGGTGTGTGAATCATAGAACAAAGAGAATGATAATGATAATGTTATGATTTCATTGGTGTTGATAACAAATTACAACGAGAATCATAAACAAATGATGGAATCAAACCCACCCAAAGGAGGAATTCTCCTTGGGTGGGGATTCACACTATGAGAAACACACACACAAAAACCACACTTGCAAAAATGCACTAGTGGGTCTATTTATAATATTCTAATAATTATAACATAAGAAACCCTAATTTTGATTTTTGTTGTTGTCTTGATGTTGACTTTGCCAACTTTGTCTTGTTGACTTTGTCTTGTATTTGTTTTGTCCTGTTTATCAACTTGGTCTTTGAACTCGTACAATAAGATCTTCAGTTGGTTGTGATTGTGATTTGGAAAGCTTCAGTTTATCCAACTATTGAACCTAACAAATTAGACCTGATATTATGTTTGCAACTTGCATTTGTGCATGATATCAGGCTGCTCCAAAGGTGTCCTACCTAGTTGCTACCAAAGGATCCTTTGATACCTCAAAGGAGCTCCCAAGCTAGGTCTCTGGCATCCTAGGAATCAAGATTTTATCTTTATAGCTACACTGATAGTGACTATGGTGGCTGCAACATCAACAAGAAATCAACATCAAGAGGATGTCAATTTCTTGGGGGAAGGATAATCTCCTGGCGATGCAAGAAGCAATCTTGTGTTTTAACATCAACTACTGAAGCTGAATAAATTGCTGCTAGTTGTTGTCCTCAATGTAGTGGATTCAAAATCAGATGTTGGATTATGGCCTCAATTTCATGAAGACTCCTATTCACATTGACAACAAGGGTGCCATTTCCATTATAGAAAATCCAGTCAAGCACTCAAATACAAAGCACATTGTGCTTTGTCTATGTCATACAACCTAAGCCCTGTTACAAAAGGAATTTCTTCCAAATCTTCTAAGTATAACTTCTTCCGAAGAGAAACTTTCCCTCGGAAGATATCTTCATTTATCTTTCGAAGGAAACTTTTATTAAACCTATATTACATTTGGAAAAGTTTTAAGCCTCGAAAAAACATTCAAAGTGTTAACAACTTTATTTCCAAAGTGATAAAACTTTTCATTCGGAAAACCTTCATACTCTCGAAAGTAAGATTATCTTATCTACGGAAGTAAGTTTGGCTTTAGAAGACATTACATTCGGAAGACTCATACTTCGGAAGAAAGCTTTACTGTGTAACGTAAATCTTTGGGCCCCACTCTGTAAAAAGGTAAAGATTTTCTTAATGATGTCGGAATATATAAATGTCTTATCCTTACCGCTCCTGGCAAATCATACCCCAAACTGTCATTTGACCTTACCCATCTACCATTTTACTCCATTTAAATACTTCTGACTTCTTTCCTTAATCTCTTTACCCATTTACAGGCCCTAAGTGTTTCTTCATCTTCACTCTCACTCTCCCGATTTACCTTACCCTTCCCAATTTTTTTCCACAATGGCACTGAATCCCCAGCACCACCAAGTCGCGCTCCTTGATTCTTCAAAGGATGCCGACTTCTACCAGTTGTGAACAAAGTAAGCCTCAAAACTCATCAAGTGATAACTCAATCTCTCAACACCAAGTTGATGAAGACAGTAATCTGGAGTAATAGGCAACTGTTAATACTACTTCACAGCAAAACAACATTGATGATGTCACTCATTCATTCAATCAGTCCTCATTAAATGAGTGTGAAACATCAGGTGGAGTTTATGTTCACAATCCTGAGTAGAATCTTTCAAACTTGGATCTATCTATGCAATTAGATGTGATTCCAAGACTCAGGATTCACAACACTCATCCAGCTGAAAATATCATTAGAGATGTCTCAGAAGGTGTGACAACTAAAAGACAAACTCATAATAGGAATGTCTATTTGTACTCATGCTTTCTATCACAGATGAAACCTAAGAAGGTCGAAGAAGCTTTGAAGGATAGTAGTTAGGTTGAATCAAAGCAAAAGGAATTGCTTCAATTCAACACATAAAAGGTTTGAAACCTATGTCCACTACCATCCGGTCAAGTACCCATTGGCACAAAGTGGGTGTTCAGAAACAAAAAGGATGATAGAGGCTTGATTATCAAGAACAAGGCAAGACTGGTAGTTTAAGGATACACTCAAGAAGAAGGAATTGATTACACTGATGTCTTTGCACCTATTGCAAGACTTGAGGCAGTAAGGATCTTTCTTGCTTATGTCCCATCCAAAAACTTTATAGTTTATCAGCTTGATGTCAAGTGTGCTTTTCTATATAGGGATATAGATAGAGAAGTCTATGTGTGCCAACCTCCAGTACTTGAAGACCCACAACATCCTAACTATGTGTGCAAATTGTGATAGGATCAAATGCATCAATCTGTAATGAATTATGTAAATAATTCAAAGAAAACACAAACAATTGTAATCAAATCAAGCACATATCAACAAAATTCACAATTTCATTGATATAGCAAAGACAATTACAAGAGTAAGAAAGCAGTACATACAAAATCTTACGTCTACTGATTCTACTCTAGTCTAAGCTATATATACTACTAACAAACTAGAGACTATCTATTTACAATTCTAGTCCCTATACTAAGATAAAATTGTAAAAGACACAT
>BJCO01465987.1:0-10239 GCA_018326465.1 Flaveria floridana
GCAATGACTTTGCCATTTGAAATCTTAACACGGGTTGAGAATTTCAAAATAGAAAATGAACTATGGAAGGTTCTTCACACAACGTGTGAAGGAAGTGAAGAAATCAGGGAAATCAAGAAAGAAAAATCGAGGACCCAGTATGAAACTTTCCATCATATTCAGGGAGAATCAATTCTCCAGCAACTTCACAGATTTGTACAACTTGTAAATAAGATGATTGTTTATGGTCTCAAATATGAATCTATTAAAATAAACCAAAAGATGTTGCATACACTGCCTGAGAGTTGGACTCAGTTAGTGTCACTCATGAAAGCAACATTGGATCTTGAAGCACTATCATTGATGCTCAAGTGACTAAGGTGGAGGCCCTAGAGTTTGATGAAAGATCTAGAAACAACAACAAAATCAGACATGTAGAATCATACAAGTTCAAAGAATTTTGAAACACAAAGACAATGCTTTTTTGACAAGCACTGGAGAAGATGAAGATGAAGAATTCTTAGATAGTAGTGAGACATCATTCTTCTCTGCACCAGATTCATCCAACAACAAACAAAAGTCAAAGAAGACTGGTGTTCATGCTTCACATGAAACAACACCTCAAAGCAAATAGAATCAACATCGTCATGCTTCAAGCTCAAGCAAACAACGATAGACAAAGTCACAAAACATTCATAAGTTTGAAAAACCCGTGGATGCTCTCACTATCATTCTTCAAAGTGAAGAATAGGAGGCAGCTTATGCAGCCTTTTCAAGTAGCTTTGAAGCTTATCTGGGTGCCAACCTGACACCATCTCAGATCATTCAACAAGATTTGGATGAACTACCTCCAGACACGGTTGAAGAGATGGATCTTCAGTGGTCTATGGCAACGATTGGCTATAGATCAATGAGGTTTCTACAAAGGAATATGGGATTAAGCATGGAGAAGAAAATAAAGAATGGTCTTGACAAAACCAAGGTGAGATGCTACAACTATCAACTCTATGGCCACTTTTCAAGAGAATGCCAACAATCTAGAGTTGGCAGACATAACAATCCATCACAAGCTTCAAGTAGCTATCAAACAAACAGACAGATCCCACCTCCAATCAGTATCCCTGCCATACCAACCCCACCTCAAATCACATAATACAGTCCAAATCAGCAATCCAAATCATCAGCTATGATCATTAAGAAGGATGGTGAATGTGACTGGAGCATGTATGAAGTTCAAATTCAATCTCCAGATCATGCTCTCATGGCAAACATTGAAGACAACATTTCAAAAATCCCGAAAGAGGTAAAGGATAACCTCTGCACACAAGCATGCATAGATGAAGTCAATAGATATAGAGAACATGCAGATAAACTTTCAAAGAAAGTAATTGAAACAAACATTTTAAATGAAAGTCTTAAATCAGAACAAACATAATATGGAATCAAAATACTTTCATTACAAAATGATTTAGACAAATTAATGTCTAAAAAGTTAACACTTGTAGCTCAAGTTGAGTAACTCTCTGTATCATTGACTGAATCTAAAACATTACAGGCTGAAACTAAAGTGAAACTTTGGAAGTTTTATATTCCTTTGCCTGATTCCATGACTAACAAACAAGGTGAGTCACTTGACCCAGATGACAGAATAGATGATTCAAAACCATCATCATCAACATCATCAAAATCATCATTTACAGCAACAACACCTTTGATAAAAATTGTCAAAAGTCAAGCTTCACCACACATTATCTCAACAGATTTTTATCAAGGAGAGAACAATGAATTTGATGAACTAGCATCTGATGAAGATGATGTTGATTTGTTGGATGATGATACACCTCAACCAATTACTAAAACTCACAAAGTTTCAAGAGTGGTTGATTTACCAACAAAACAAACAAACATAAGAAAAGGCAAATCTCAAACAACTGTGACCTTTGATATTCCACTTAAATCAAATTTGAAAACAAAGGTTGTTAACAAACAAGGCAATGCTAATTTACCATACTTTGAATGGTGTGATCAACACACTCATAGCACTGAAAAGTGAAAATATGGTAAATATTGCAAGTATTGTCACATGAACAATCACAGTACTGAAACTTGCCATTTTCATAATTATTGTTCAATTTGTAAAAGGAACAATCACAGTACTGCTAACTGCTGTTTCAACAAGAAAAATAAAAAGCAAAACACTCAGTCTCCAGTTGAAAAACAAATTAAGAAACAAACAATTGTTCCTAATAGGATCAAGATAGGAGTACCAAGACAAACTTCTCATCAAAAGGTTGTTTTAAACAATGACAAAACATTTTATGACACCTTTAAACAAACACCAAGGAGACATAGTCTCAAAACAGACGACCATCAGACATTAGCTCTAGTAGGAGAAGAGCTCAAAGTACTTCTCCTGATAAAGCTAAAATCAATCAACGGAACTCTAGTGTGACTAGAACTCCTAAATAACTAGACAATGCCATATTAGAAGAAATTTGCATTGTGGGAAAAGACGGAAAACCCAAGACCATCTTGGCTTGGGTTGCACAATCTAACTGATTTCTGTGTTTTTCAGGTACATCAAAGAAGGCCAGACAACATTTGGTATATTGACAGTGGATGCTCCCGACATATGATAGGAAATTGTTCCCTCCTTCGGGATTTTAAGAGCAAACATGGAGGAAACATAGCTTTTAGGGGTGATAAGACAGGTGGAATGATAACTGGTGAAAGAACAGTATCAAATGGATTAATTAGCTTTGAAAATGTCAACTACTGCTCCAATCTTCAGTTTAATCTTCTAAGTGTGTCTCAAATCTATGATAAGGAATACACCACCTTATTTGACTCTAACAACTGCTACATCCTCAAGACAAGTTTTCAAATACCAGAAGAATGTATCCTTTTGAAAATTCCACGTCATAATAACACATACATTGTTGATATTAAGATTGTTTCAACAACCACGCCTGAAACATGTTTACTATCAAAAGCATCAGAAGATGTTTCCTAATTATGGCACAGATGATTGGGACACTCTAATTATAACAGAATGAATCAACTTTTAAAAGGTGACTTAGTAATAGGTTTGCCATAAAAAGAATTCTTCTATACAGACCACTGCACTGCATGTCTTAAAGACAAACAACATAGAGTGTCTCATAAGTCTAAATTGGTAAACTCTAACAAAACACCTCTCAAATTGCTTCACATGGACCTTTTTGGCCCAACAAACATTCTGAGCATAGAAAAGAAGCAATACTGTCTTGTTATAGTAGATGATTACTCCAGATTTACATGGGTGTTCTTTTTACTACACAAGTCAGAAACACCAAACATTCTCAAAACATTTATCACTAAAATTGAGAATCAATTGGATCTTAAAGTTAAATCTTTAAGAAGTGATAATGGTACTGCATTCAAGAATGGCTCTTTCTTCTTTTTGTGCAGAAAAGGGAACCAGTCATCAGTTCAGTGTAGCAAGAACTCCTCAGCAAAATGGAATAGCTGAAAGCAGAAACAAAACATTGATAGAAGCAGCCAGATCCATGCTAGCTGACTCTCTATTGCCCATTTCTTTCTGGGTTAAAGCAATCAACACAGCTTGTTGCATTACAAAACATAACATTAATAATCAAAGAACATACAAAAACTCTGCATGAATTAATGTTTAAAAGAAAACCTTTCATTGGATTTCTTAAAGCATGGATGTTCAGTTTCAATCTTAAACACAAGAGAACAATTATCCAAATTTACTCCAAAAGCAGATGAAGGATTCTTTGTTGGATACTCTGGAAGCTCAAAAGCTTATAGAGTATATAATCCCAGACTTAATATTGTGGACGAATCTACTGATGTTAATTTTAATGAACATTCTTTCACTAAGAAAGTCATTGGATCAGACTGGTTGCTTGATATTGACTCATTAACAAAATCATTTGATACATCTTATTTTGATATTTCAGGTACAAAAGAAGATATTGAATATCTTATGGTACCTCCTCCATCAACCATTGATGTTCCATAACTGCTGATCCTCCAAGGAGAACAATCATATCTCCTTCAAGCACCACAGTTATACCTCTTCCAGAATAAACAAAAACATCTAATGCCACACCCACAACCATACCATCTTTGTCAACACCTGTGACTACTCAGCCACCCAACCAACCAAAGGCACACCAACCGCACACACTTAAAGAAGATGATGATTATCATTCCTTACCAGACACATATCATGATGATGAAATCTTAGATTTCTTTCATGACTCACCTCAAACATTTAATGAATACGCACAACTAGATTGTCCTACAGCCTCAACACCTAATCAAACAATCTTCAATCTTCATTTAATAATTCCTATTGATCAGATTGAAACAACAAGAATTCATAAAGATCACCCCGTAGAAAACATCATAGGTGACCCAAATACTCGACTGATAAGAAGTCAATCAGACATAGTAAACATTTGCTTTTATTCCTGTTTCTTATCCCTAACTGTACCCAAAAACATCACAGAAGCACTTAAAGACAACATTGGATAGAAGCAATGCAGGAGGAATTACAGTAATTTAGAAAGCAAGAGGTCTAGAAACGGGTTGACCTTCCTAAAGGTCAGTATGTCATAGGTACAAGATAGCTATTCAGAAACAAAGCAGATGACAGAGGAATTGTCATTAGGAACAAAGCAAGACTAATTGCCCAAGGATACACTCAAGAGGAAGGCATTGATTATGATGATGTTTTTGCTCCAGTAGCTAGACTTGAAGCCATCCGAGTGTTCCTTGCATATGCCTCATTCAAAAACTTCACTGTCTTCCAAGTGGATGTAAAATGTGCATTCCTCTATGGACAGATAGATGAAGAGGTACAGTTGCTCAACCACCAGGGTTTGAAGATCCCGAATTCCCTCATAGAGTCTACAAGCTAGATAAGGTTCTATATGGTATTCATCAAGCACCTAGGAAGTGATATGAAACTTTTTCAAAGTTTCTACTGCAGAATGCGTACACCCAAGGAAAAATAGACCAGACATTGTTCTTAAAGCAGAAAGAACAAGACTTGTTAGTAGTCCAAGTCTATGTGGATGATATCATCTTTGGTTCTATAAACATCCAACTTTGTAGAGAATTTGAAACACTTATGCAATCAAAGTTCCAAATGAGTTCAATGGGATAGCTTACCTTCTTCCTTGGTCTTCAAGTTTAACAATCAACTGAAGGAATTTTCATCAACCAAAGCAAGTATGTTCATCAGATATTGAAAAAATACAATATGTCTGACTGTACATCAAGCAAAACACCATTTGCAACCAACTTGAAGTTTGGACCAGATATAAAGGCATATCAGTTGATTAGAAACTTTATAGATCTAATATAGGCTCGCTGATGTACCTAACAGCAAGCAGACCAGACATCATGTATGCAGTTTGCATATGTGCAAGATACCAAGCAGATCCCAAAGAATCACACATCAATGCTGTGAAGAGAATCTTTAGATACTTGAAAGGCAAACCAACACTTGGTTTGTGGTATCCCAAAGATGGAGATTTCTCTTTATATGCATATACAGACCGTGATTATGGTGGATGTAATAACAACAGAAAATCAACTTCTTGCGGTCGTCAGTTTCTTGGATCAAGATTGATCTTCTGGTAGTGCAAGAAACAAACAAATGTATATGTGTCAACAGCTAAAGCAGAATACATAGCTGCTTTTGGATGCTGTTCTCAAGTGCTTTGGATTCAAAACCAAATGCTTGACTATGCCTTTAACTTTCTTATAACACCTATAAACATTGATAATACTACTACCATTTTTATAACTGACAATCCAGTTCAATATTCTAAAACAAAACACATAGATATCAGATATCACTTTCTGAGAGATTGTTCAGAAAAGGGTCTGATAAAGTTGATCAAAGTTCATACATACAACCAGTTGGCTGACCTTTTTACCAAACCATTTGATTCAACAAGATTTGAATTTCTAATTCAGTCACTTGGTATGATCAACTATGAATCAAACAAATAATGTTTTCATAACAATAATTCATACAAGCTTGGTTTTGTCAAAGTCAAAGTTTCAATCAAACAAATATTTTACAAAATCAAGATATTATACAAACCGTTTTGTTTTACTTATAACAAACATATTGGAATCACCCATAACAATTCATGAGAAATGAAAGTACACTAGATTATTTCTTCACTAGAGTCCTTTTTCACTAATAAACACTGACAATACTTTATTTGATATGTGGATAGGCTCAGCATGGGAAACCTAACAACACAAGCAACAGTGAAGAACTAAATGCTCATGAGTGTGTGGAAAAACAACATATCTTGGTTTATGGTAAGTATTGGTCTATCCAATAAGGATTACTAGTAAAGTAACTACAATACACCAAGTGAAACAGTTTATAAATTGCTCAATAATACAATTGTCTCCTCTGTTACGATTATCATAGACCTAGAGTACATCATGGCATTCTTTTTTGTGCTAAGCACAGACCTGAATGACCAACATCATGATCCAAAAAGATTCCCAATGAGCAACACATCCATTTTGGATGAACAATCAAAAGAATCCCAAAGAGGATCATCTTCCAAAGTGAAGTGCAAGGGAATCCTAATGTGGATCATTCATAAGAATCAAATTGAGCATTTATACTCCTAAGTAACTAGGTACTAAGTATTGAAAGTGCTTGCTAGTATCGCTTGAGGAGGACTAATTTTAACATACAATCACATGTGGGGTACATACATATCATCTAAACAAACCCAAAACATGATAAATACTCACTGTTTAATCAATCATTAATACCATGCATGAGTTTAAGTGGATTCAAATATCTACAATCAATATTGTAATAGTCTATGTCTATTCTCAAAACTTCATCAAATAGCTCTATGAAGATTTAAGACTAGTATGATCTCATGTTATGTGCAATGATTCTTGTTTCCACATGCAAAGCAAAACAAATTCATAGTTAGATAAAGTATTATCTTACTAAATTCTTATCACCCAAGCAACCAATTTGGACTTCGGTAAATTTCCATTTAATCACTTTTCAAATTTTTGTTAATTTATAAATAAGTTTTTATAAACTTGCAAAAATTTCAGGGGAGAAATTGAACATGGAAATATCAATGTCAGCAGAACATGGTCATTCTAATTAAGGTTTATATTATTGAAATTTTAAATAAAGCCAAGTCAAGCCAGCACCTAAACACAACAGTTTGACACATATACATATGCACAATATTGGTTGTGAGTGATATCCTAAACATCCATATATTGATCATGTTAAAATTTAAAATTTGTATATTTTAACATACAATTTTTAAAAAAACAAACAAACAAATTTTTTTCCAGTTCGCACAGCGGACATACAAACAATTCATCCGCTGTAGCTACAGTACTTAAATGAACAAACATGTCCCCACGGATGATATTGGTAAGGCATCCGTTGAGAATACAAAAACATTTCATAGCGCATGAACAAATGTTCATACGGTGTGGAAGTCCTGAACAACAAGTTTATACAACGTATGAACAAATGTTCATCCGCTGTGTAAGATAAATCAACACAACAAAGTTTTCAAGGGTCTACAACGCATGAGCAACCTATCATCCACTGTAAATAGCTAAAAATCATTTTATGAAAACACAACGCATGAATAAATGTTCATCCGCTATAAACGATCAAAGAATTTTTCAAGTGTCCACAACGTATGAACAAATGGTCATCCACTGTGAACAAACAAATATAATGAATCCACAGCGTATGACTGTTTGTCATCAGTCGTGAATTTCAAGTGATCAATAATTTGTACAACGCATGAATAAATTTTCATCCGTTATGAAAACAAAAACATTCAAAGGTTCCACAGCGCATGACTAAGAAGTCATCCGCTGTATACTTAGAAACACATAATGGATCCACAACGCATGACAAAGTGGTCATCCGCTGTACAATTAGAATTAGTCAAAAGGGATCAACAGTGCATACTATTCACATAGCGCATGTGTATTCCACAGTGGACACTGTTAACACAGCGCATGTGTATTCCACAGTGGACACTATTCACACAACGCATGTGTATATCACAGCGGATACTTATAATATAATTTTAGGTTAAACTGGTTTTACACAGCGGACACACTGTATACATAGCGGACGCACAACCTGTCCATTGTATATATAGTTCACACTTGTAATTTTTTCATTCACCACGAGTGAAAGTGAGAAAATTACTAAAATTTCAAAAAGTTCAACTGTGTGATAAACCCTTAAACCCATGTTCATCTAAACATCTGAATTCTAGTTGATTTGTTTTCTGATTCATAATCAATTAGGTATAATAACATGATTCTTATCATCAAACATTCATTAAAACATCATGTTCTTTGATTCTGATTTAAACATTGTTAGACCTAAGTCGAACATTGAACCGAAATCAAAACATGAATCTTTGGATGGTTTAAAAGAAATCAAACATTGAATATGTGTTAAATGACCATTGTTGACTGTGTATAAACTGATAATTTGATGAAATTTGATTAAAATGTTCTTCGGGTTCAAAAATAGACATGAAGTTCATGTCAAAATTCATACAAAAAATAGTTTTGATCTTTGAACATGATGAAAAATGTTTGAAATATGTTATAACTTGGTAATCAGGTTCAAAATGATGTAACAAACATGAAAAATCAGTTGTTTTGGCATGGCATTTATCATACAAACATTAAATGCAATTTTCATTTAATGTGCATTAAATGGTCAGCTTTGAGTCTAAAAAGTCAAACTGAATTCATGAACCAACTATTATAAGATCAAATTGATGTATGAATTAAACAAAGAAAACAACAACTAGTGGATTTTAAACAAACACATCATAATACAATTTGGATAAAATCAAGTTGAAAACAGACAAGATTTTCAGATCAAAATTAACAAACCGTTGAATTTTGAAAAGTCAAACTGGTTCAATTGATTAATCTCAAAATTCATACAATATCAATTGTTTAATCATACATTCAAACATCTCATAACATACAGAACCTTCTGACATACACTTGATCATGATTTCATCATTACACATCATCAGCATGCACTATTCTATTAGTAAATCTCTTTATTGCAGATATTGCAGACTTAGTATTTGTAAGAGATCACAATCTCTGTGCTTATCTAAATCCAGACACACCAAAGGCTATGAATTACATAGATATTATTCAAGCAATCAGACAGACAATGTTGGTTCATGCTATGACAGCCAGGCCAAATATCTATGAAGATCATATAGTCCAATTCTAGATGCATGCTCATTTAAAACAGATGAATGGCCAATAAGTGATTGTATAATCTATCCATAATCATCAGATAATTATTACTGAGGAGATCATAAGGAGAGACCTTCAATTGGGAGAGGATAATTCTCATGGACAAGTTGAATTTGATGAAAACTATGTATTACATGTTTTCAGACAAATTGGATATACTGGTACCATTGAAAGAAAGCAGATTAAGAAGTCTTACATGTGTGCTCAATTCAGATTCTTAATGCACACTTATCAAAAGACTATAACTAATAGGAAGACTGGCAGGGATGCCACTTCTCTAAAAAGTTCATCAGTAATTGCAAGCATTATAGTAAGAAGACCTTTAAACTTTGCTGCTTAAGCGTTGAATGGAATGGTCTACAACATAATTGAGGTGAGGAACAAGTTTTAGATGTTTCCAAGATTCTTTGAGATGATTATTGATGATCTTCTTGCAAACTGTCACACCCTCAATCTCCACAAACGGGGTTTTACCGTTAGGCGTGTGACATACCAGGATCTCAGACACAGTCATATCGAACGACACTATATGAATTCAAAATAAACATTTGACTTCATTCAACAGAACATAAACAAAGTTTACAATAGTGCGGAAGCGTTTACAAAAGTGGTAAACCCATTACAGAACTGCTACAATAGCCATGTTTATACAAAATGTTCAATGCTGAAAATAAACTAGATGAATGCATGTCCTGAGTGCCTTTCCTGAAGCGTGCCTCAAAAGCTTATGCGTTCCTGTGACCTGAGAAAACATGCTAAAATGTGTCAACATAAAGTTGGTGAGTTCACAGGTTTAGTCAACAAGAAATGTATTCGTAAGCGTTTCCATGTTTTGCGTTACAATGGTTTAGTACATAAAGCATATCGTTAGGTAGCTAGCCTATGTTCTTGTTACTTAGCGTTTCGAACCGA
>BJCO01465988.1:0-12161 GCA_018326465.1 Flaveria floridana
AACAGCTGAAGAAGTCTTCTTCAGTTGTTATGATGGTTTTTCTTTTTCAGTAGTTTATTTTGTTTCAGTAGTTGTACAACAGCTGAAGAGCATGTTCTTCAGCTGTTATAGTATCAGTAGTTAGAAGCGACTGAAGAGTTTGTTCTTCAGTCGTTGTAGGATTTCAGTAGTTTTACTTTTGTCAGTACTTGTAAAAGATAGGAACATTTTTGTAAGAAGATGTCAGCTGTTGACATCTTCAGTAGTTTCATGTTCCGTCAGTTGTAATTTTAATATTCAGTTGATGTCAGAAAAAGGACATCACCACCATCCTTTTGCCACCTATAAAAGGATGGCGAACCATGCTGTTTTAAATTCCGAAATATGCTTAGCAATAAAACATTTAATGTTTCGCAGAACTCTTCTCTCTCTATGTTTATGCTTTTAATCGTAATATCTTTTATGTTCTTGATATAATTGCTAATTAATGTGCTAAATCCGCTGCAAACTTAATCTAATTGATCAAACGAGAGGCTGAGATCCTGTCAAGGGGATCTCTGAAGTTGGGGAACTTGATGGATTAAGGTGGCAGCTTGTGAAATGGATGGGTTGGTTGTTGAGGTTGTGTATACAGGTGTAGGAATGGGTAAGGTTTGAGGAATTGTGGTTATGGTTCTTTTGGGTGAGGCTGGTATAGGCATTTGTGAAGTGGGGAGTGAGATGGTGGTAGTAGGTGAGACTATGGTATTAGCACTGGATGTAGCTGGAGAGGTTTATAAGGGCAAGGAAGAGCTCATCAACACTATTATCTGGCGATTACCCTTCTTATGGGAAGGCCTAGCCATTCTCTTCTTTCTTAAGCCAGAGGGAGTCGTAGGTTCCTTTCCTTTTGAGATAGGCTAATCAGGTGTGTAGGATGGATCAGCCTCCTCAGTATCCACCCCAGCTGATTTCTGCTGTCGCACACCCACCATCTCTTTACCTCGTTTAGTGGCGACCCCTTTCCCTCCTACCTGCCTAACTAGAGGTTCCTCCTTAGAGTCTACTTCCTCCTCTTCCAAGTCAAAGTTCCCTATATTCTCAATGACAGGGATGTCCAGGTTAATGGCAGCCTGCTCAGAACCCCTCGCAGCAGATGATCCACCCTACTGAGTAAGTGGTTCTGTGGTGAATGTCTCAGTAGATCAGGATTGGTTTGATGCTTCACCACCACCACCTTGACCTTCATCATGGTCATCATCATCATCATCATCATTATCATCCTAATCGTCATCAGGAATCACCACAATCTCTACATCAGAATCACTATCATCATGATGCCATCTCTTTCCCTTAAGTGCAACATAGTCTGCTCTTGCCAGACGCCCAAACAATCATCAAACTGCGGGCTTCTGTGGCCTTCCCCTGTAAACTTTCATCCTTCTCAGTGTCGTGTCATCCATCACCTCTAGAATGACCTCATCATCTTTGTTCTTTGGCAGGTTGGGAAGCTTCTCGATGATCATCATCTGGAGGAATCTAGGATACATGCAGAAGCTTTCCTTCCCTTACATCTTAATATTCTCTTTCATGTAGTTGAAGAACATCTTAGAGAAGCTGAATGGATGGTTCAGAACTAGTGCCACGAATGCATTTTGGAGCTAATCGCGAAGCTTATCGTAACCACCTCGACATGAAGTAATGCACTTGAGAACCACATGAGCTAAATACTTGAAGGGCAGGCACATGTTGTTCTTGTTAAGTACTTCGGCATTGATGTCATCGGCGTACTTAATCCTTAGAAAACATCCACGCACAACTAAGGGATGTAGTTTGTCAGATAATACTCATCTTCTCCCAAGCCCAATACCCTTCGTAGATCGTCTTCACCAATATCAATCGCCTCTCCGAAAATCGAGCTTCTGATTCGGTAAGGCTCAATAGAATGTTCTACCACAACATTCTCCCAGAATGCTTGCTATAGAGATCTGTATGGTGTACATGTCGTAGAAATGGCTCCGTGAATCCTGGATCGGTTTAGGTTTTTTTATAATTCCTACGAACTCGGTGGCGTTCCTTGATGTTGTGTTCAGGTAAGCACATATGCTATGCTTGGTACTTATCGTCCACCAATCTACCTTTTCACTGTAACATAAGAGACAAACACCCATTCAACACGTTAGATCAGCTAACAAATAAGATTACTTCATTTTGAAACTGATCATATGTAACTGGTTCAATCGAACGATTGGACCATACGAATGAACTCAGTCGTACGAATGAGCATACGACTAACCTTAATCGCACATTTAGACATCCGATTGACCAACTCGTGTGACTAAATTACAGATTGGTTCAATCGTACGATTGAAACAAGTATATGGTTCAACCGTGCGATTAAAGTTCATCTGGATGTCCAGTTGTATGCGTACTGTGCAAGTCCAAATATTTGAGTTTCGTTCAAATCAGACTCAATTCTTCCAAAACTTATGTCATTTGACGCGCCTGGATTAGTTAAAACACCAGCTTATTTATTTTTTTAATAAATTATTCGCTACAAAAGGATTTTTTTTAGTGAACGTGTCACAACTTCATCCTATGTTTTTTAAGACGAAGAAAGAAATTCTATTTTCTCTCCTATTTACTACAGCGACGAAATTTGTGGTTTAATTTTACTTTCAAGCACATTAAAGGTTCAATTTTAAGAATTCTTTCTTGGTGTTTATAAATTACACAAAATTTTGGTTTAGTAACTGATTATACACCCAATGTAACATGATTTTTTCTTGAATCTACCTTTAATCCAACGTAGAGTTGTTAGTGAACAAGCAATATCCCTAGTTCGCAAAAAAATTTGAAAAGTTTGCTAGCATTTTCAGATGGTTTAAAAAACAGGTGAATGGGTCACGACCGGCTGAGCCTCTATTTATACCCTCGGGGATTTCAGTCATGCGAATGGACCTATATGCATGGTTCAGACGTGCGATTGAAGTCCAATCGCATGAATGACCTAGACGCCTTACCAATCATGCGATTGGATCATACTGATATTGCTAATCGAGTGATTGGGTCAAGCTGATGGTCCAGTCGTGCATTAGGTCCATGCCCATGGTCTAGTCATGTGATTGGTCGTAAGATTGGGCCATACTCATGGTCCAATCGTGTATTAGGTCCACGTTCATGGTCCAGTCGTGCATTAGGTCCATGCTCATGGTCCAGTCGTGCGATTGGTCGTATGATGGGGCCATACTCATGGTCCAATCGTGCATTAGGTCCATGCTCATGGTCCAGTCATGCGATTGGTCGTACGATTAGGCCACACTCATGGATTAGACTTAGTTTGTCTCATTAATGCACACAGTTACATTTGATGTACCTTTCTAGCCTACCGATCATCTAAGACATTATCTTTTTATCTATCGATCACCTCAGACGTGATCCCTTTTATTGAAAATCATTGATCACCTCAATCATGATCACTTTTTATCTTTCAGAAACAAGCTTTTCACAGTTAAGATTCGGTTCAATTTTGTGACTTTCATAGAGTACAGTCTTGTTACATAGTCCGACACTGACACATTGCACACATAAATAGAACTAGAAAAAAATTAAATAAAACTGAAATAAGACATATTTTGGTAATTTTCGTTTGAGGATGGTTGAAATCATTTTACATCACTTAAACGATTTCTCCCCCTGAGCAAAATAGTATAAGGCACTACCTTTATTTCGAGAAAGATTCGTATGGAATCATACAGGAAAAACGTGATTATTTGGAACTTTTGTAGATATATCAATGACAAAGAACATTATATGTATATTTCACAAAATCTCTTTCATCTAAGAATCAAAAGCACTGACAGGAAATCATGCTAGAATAATTATGTAGCACAGTTTGATTTTGAACATCAAGAGATGCCGCCACGACAATTGTCAGTATGTTTGTCCACTTAAATCCAGACACAGATTTTTGACACACATCAGTGATATTTAGGTGAATTAGATCAACAAGTATTTGTGGATCCCACTGGTATATGGTAATCAATCTTCGTTAGGAGATTTTTGAGCAGTCTTGTGGTCAAGAAGAGATTGTTCTAAGAGCTTTCAAAGAGATGCAATGCCTCAGGTCAGTGCCATCGCACAGCAGAGAGGCGCAAACACCAATGAATTCTTAGAACATTTAGGTTATGCCAAGCCTTAACTCAGTGCCATCGCACAGCAGAGAGGCGCAAGACCTATCTTCTCATTAGAGCAATACGATTTGATACTTAATGTAGCAATGACATTTGTCATCAACTTGATTACGTTCAGCTCTTATTATGATGCTTTATGACATTTGTCATAGTCATTGCTCTGTTTTAGGTCGTTTGCACACATTCATGGCTTTTATTTATTCCTCACCCCTTATTGGAAATTAATTGATTATGCAGACCAGGGATATAATAGGAACCCACAACTTGTTGATTGATTTAATTTATGTGAATCAACAATGATGTCTACTAGTCTAGTGTGTTAAATCTACTGACACATCATATAATGGACTAGTATCTCCCTGGATCTAAATTCTCCATGTAACTACAATAATAGACCACCTTACTATCATTTTTCAACTTGTTAAACTTTGACATCTCAGATTTATAATATTCTATGATTTTAAATTTATCAGAAAAATGAAAAAATGAAAATCTTTTTGGTGTCACAAATAATTCGATGCCTGTGTACTATCATTTTCCATAGCATTGAATTGCTTTCTCAGAATTATTGTTTTTGCCTATCAGCTTACTTGCCCTTCCCCCCCTCCCCCTTTTTCTTTGTTTTTGGTAATTCTCCCCCTAATATTTTAAAACAGAAAATCTTTTTGTGATTTTGAAATTTTCAAATGTGAAAAAAATATATTAGACGTAATATTAAAGAAATGAAAAGGAAAATAAAATTTTAAAAAAATATGAAACTGAAGACATTTTGTTAGACTACTAACTCGATACCTCAGGAATCACATCTTCTTTATTTTAGACGTCGTTAACCTCTAATAGATAATAAAATCTTGGCTTGTTAAATGGTCTTGTATAGAGGCCGGCACGCTGAAAATCCATGTTAATTTAAATCACATCGTTTAAATGCTTTTCAAAACAGTCACGTATGAAGTGATACTTTATTCCGATGTGTTTAGTTTTAGGATGTTGTACAGGATTTTTAGTGACAGCTATGGCAGCAGAATTATCAACAAAAATAGGAGTGTTAGTAAAATGCAAATCATAGTCCCACATTTGCTATTGAATCCAAATGATTTGAGAACAGCAGCTTGCAGGAGCAACATATTCAGCCTCACATGTTGACAGAGCAACCGAAGTCTGCTTCTTGCATTGCCATATGACTAACCACCTTCCAAAGAACTGACACCCTGTAGATGTTGACTTGTAGTTCATCTTACAGCCTCCATAGTCTGAGTCACTAAACGCAGTAAGTTCAAAGTCATCATCATGAGGATACCACAATCCGAGAGTTGGAGTACCCTTCAGATAACAAAAAATCCGCTTTACCCCAATGTGATGATTTACTTTTGGTTTTGACTGATATCTGGAGTAGAGACACATGGCATACACGATATCAGGACGAGAAACTATGAGATACATTAGAGATACAATCATTCCACGATACATGGTGGCATCCACCAAATCCCCAATTTCATCAGGTGCCACATCGTGGTTCGTGGCAAGAGGGGTACCGGCAACAGTGACAATTTCCATGTTAAACTTACTTAGAATGTCTCCGACATAATTAGTCCGATGTAGAAAGTTGCCGGTAGGTATCTGATCCACCTATAATCCCAGAAAGAACTCCATTTCTCCCATGGAACTCATTTTAAATTCAGCTTTCCTCACAGCTTCAACTTCTTTACATAAATCTTCATTCTTAGAACCGAAGATTATGTCATCCACGTATATCTGAACCATCAGTAAATCACCATCCTTTTCTTTTATGAACAACATGCAGTCACTTTCTCCCCTATGTAAGCCATGGCTCAGCAGATGTGTGGAGAGTTTCTCGTACCAGGCTCTAGGAGATTGATGTAGCCCATACAAAGCCTTGTCTAGTTTATAGACCCTATCTCGATAATAAGGATCTTCAAATCCTTTGGGTTGACTGACGTATACAGTTTCACGGAATATCACCATGTAGAAATGCACTTTTCACATCCAATTGATAGACCTTGATCTTCATATAGGATGCATAAGCTAGGAAGATCCTGATTGCTTCCACCCTAGCCACTGGTGCAAAAACATCATTGTAGTCCACACATTTGACTTGTCTGAATCCTTAAACCACTAATCATGCTTTGATTCTGATAATGACTCCTTGGTCATCTTTCTTGCAGCGAAGAACCCACTTTGATCCAATAACCTTGGCACCCTTCGGCCTGTCCACTAGTGTCAAAACACCTAGCTTTTTAAACTGTAGAAGTTCTTCTTGCATCGTATTAACCCATGCCTCATCTTTCAAGGCATCACTTACATACTTGGGCTCAACTTGAGAAACAAAACATTTGTATGCCCCATCATGCACTTATCCCTTTTCCATCACAGCTGCGTGGAGTTGTGAGAACAACCACTTCATTATCCAAATTTGTGACCACCAGTTCATCATCTATGACTGTTTGTTGTCTTGCCCTAGAGGATTCAGCCAAATCATTTTCAACTACGGTTGTACTTTCACTCGGGCTGACGTGCTCCTCATTCCTTGTTTTTTCATTTACTGCCTCCTCATCGTTTGAGGAGTGATCACTTACTTCTAGATCTTTCCCTGAAGACCTAAAAGTACCATTAACTGGAGCTACAGTGCTGGAGTTCAGATTTGGGGTATTTAGAACGTCATACATCATTTGAGCAGTTATCTCATCGGTAGATTATTCAAGCGGAAGATTGAATGATTTGAAAAATCCATTATAATCAAAGAATGATGATGGACCTTTCCCAGCAAGGGGGTTGGTGTATCGTTGAACATCTACAATTCACCACACTTCAACTTGACCAATCGAGTTGTTGTAAACCCATTTATTAGGAATATTGTATCCAAGAAAAATGCCCTCATCTGCCTTTTCATTAAACTTTCCAGTCTAAGTTTTCTTCAGCAACATGCAAGGAGCACCAAACGGTTCGAGATGCTCCAGATTTGGTTTACGTTTCTTAATAGCAGGTTTTTCCATGACGCTTGACTACCAGAACTCGATTGAGAGTGTAGCATGCATTCGTAACCGCTTCATTCCATAATTGAATAGGCAGTTTAAATCTGCCAAAATAGTCCTCGTGGTTTCAATCAAGCTTCGATTTTTGCGTTCAGCAACTCCGTTCATTTGTGGAGTATAAGCAGAAGAGAATTGATGTACAATCCCCTTCTCTCTGCAAAATGCAGCCATCCATTGATTCTTAAATTTTGTGCCATTTTCTAAACGAATCTTCCTCACTTTCAACTTGAGTGTAGTAACAAATACTTGAATGACTCAAATGTCTCTGATTTTGACTGAAGAAACATTACCCATGAAAATATTGAATAATCATCTGTGACCATAAAACAGTACCAGCCCCAGCTATGCTTTTAGTACTAACAGTATGAAATAGGTCCATGTGCAGGAGCTCTAGAGGCATCTCAATTGAATGAACTTTCTTTGATTTGCGAGATTTCTTGGTCTGTTTCCCTTTCTTGCATGATATGTAGAAATCCGGAAGCTGAAAATTTTTAACTTTAACTCCTTCAACCAGATTATTTTGAACCAAGTGTTTCATCTTTCGTGGATTGATATGTCCCATTCTCTTATGCCAAGAGATGAACTCTTTCTCATGAACTCTTTCTCTGTGGCTTTTGATAAGAAACACTGTGCAGCTGACTCAGTGGTAGAAGCTCTTGACATGTCCAAGACATATAGATCATTATATCTTGAAGATCACATTAAGATTTGCTTCTCATGGATAACATATTCCTTCTTTAGAATATAGCACTTCTTGTCATTGAACATCACTTTAAATACCTTATCGCAGATTTGAGAAACTGAAAGTAAATTGTTTTATAGTTGTTGAACGTAATTTACTTTATCAAAATTCACCTTCCCGTTTCCTACTTCACCTTGAGCTGTTATGTAGCCTCCTTTATTTCCAGCAAAAGATACATGTCCCCATTTGATTTTCTTAACATTGAAAAGGAGAGACAAATTCCCGGTCATGTGCCCGGATGCGCCACTATCAATAATCAAGGTGTTAGTGATAGCGCTGTAGCGGACAACCTGCACAAAAACAGAAATGATTAGTTTAGGTGTGGGACCCAAGCCTTTACATGCTTGGGTTTCCAAGAGGCATCACACATAACAAACTCTACCCATTGTCCTTGTGAAGTTGGGGAGACAACATTTTTCATCTTATCCTTACTCTCAGACATAACTGACGATTTGGCTTTCCACAGACCAGTTTTGTGTAGGGAATGTTTGTGATAAACAGACTATTGGTTTATTGTTTGAACCTGTGGTTTGCTTTCATCAACTTGTTTTACCTTAGTCATCATAGCTTTGTGAGTGGCCTGTCTTTGTTGCATGTGGTGTTTTAGAGGGGTATTTGATCTTGATTTAGTAAACCTTGGTTTATTATCTTGAAAAAGTTCAACCTTTTGTCTTGTTGTCTGATAGTAGGAACAATTTTAAGATATATGTCCTTGTCCTCCACATCTAAAACAGGATCTCCATTCTACTGGGTTGGGTGATCTTTTGTGTGGTGGGGAGTATGGTATTGGAATGGTCTCATTCTTCTCAACCTTAGGTTTCTCACCTTCTTTGACAAACTTAATTTGTTTAACATTTTGATTACAATTGCCGTTCTTTTTATTGAGATTTTGATGATGACCAATTTTAGACTGAATTGATTCTGAAATTTTAGGTTTTGAAACAGAAACTTTTGAACCCAACCCAAAAGTGGCATTGTCATCCTCTTCATCCCAATCTTCAATTTTAATGTCATCTTTTGTGCCAGATGTAGTTGCTTTCTGGTCATTAACCGGTGGCACAGGTTTAACTATGGTATCCGGATCACTGACTAAAAGTGTTGTCACCACATGATCCTTTATTAGGTTATTATTTATGGGTTGACATTTTATGCTTAAAAGGATCGCATGTGGTGGTGGCACAACCTGATAACCAATCCCTTCCCCCCCCCTATTTCTTTCTTTAACCAAGTTCTTAACAATGTGAGAGGAACTAGCAAGACTGTGAAGTTTCTGATTTAAAGACTTAATTTCAACTTGAAGAATTGATTTTTCTTTCTTCGTTTCCTCTATTGTTGTTAGATAAAACTTAATCATTTTCTTGATTAAAGGCAACATGCTTAGTTTCCCTAAGTTGCTTTCTTAAAAGTTCAATCTTTTCTTTAAAATAGCTCTCATTTTGTTTTAACACCTTGTTAGCTTCAGTGCATAGTTTTAAATCATTTACTAAACTATCATTGTGATCTAACAGTCTAGCAAATTTTAAATCTATGCTTTCACGAAATTTATCGCATTTTTCACAGGCATGTTTATTAAAATGTTCATCTTTGGATTCTACCTGTGATGTGCCGGAGGTGTCAGCCATGAAAGCAAACTGAGATTCCTCGTTAGTTTGAGATTCTATGCTCATAGCAGCTAGTTCGTCTTCAACCAAGTGTTCAACAGCATCTATAGCTTCCTCGGTGTCCGAATTGGCATTATCAGCTATGTTATCTCCTTCACTTGCTGAATCATCATTAAGATCTTCCACCAACGCCACATTAGCTTCACCGCCAGAAATGAACCGAAATGTCCAATCCTGTCCTTCACCTCCTTGAGCAACCATAGCTTTTGAATCTTGAACGGTTGAAGTCACATTCTTTTCCTTGTCCTGACGGTTGTTTGATGTGAAAGGGTTACCATTTCCAGTCTCGTTTGAAGTGTCCTTTTTCACCACAGTTAAAGCATGTGACTGTTGTTTTACCAAACCCAAAGCTTGTATCTTTAGTAGCAATCAAGTTTTGTCCAGTCTTTTTCACAAAATTCTTCGCTCTTCTAACTGCACTAGCTAGAGCCGACATTATGTCCATTCTTTCCAATTCAGCCTCGTCAACCTGTTCATAGTCTTCATCAGCAAGATGACAATTTCCAATTTTTCCAGCTACTAATCCATCATAAGAGTGCACAACAGTAGCAAGAAGATCCATGTGTTCCTTGGCTACTTCAACAGTTGTTGATACATATTGACGTACCTAGTTTATGTTCTCAAATGTAAAAGTCTTTCATCTCTTACAATTGTGTAATCCAATGTAATGAATTGATTGAATGATATATGAATTGAATTATGATGTTTATATGTGATTGATTATGTCAAGTTATCTTTATATTGATTGTGATCCACATATATGAGTTTAATATATAGGTTTGATGTTGTTTTACATAGTTCTAAGTCAATAAGAACTTGGAAATGTGTTTAACTTAGTCATGTGGACATTCATGCTAATGGACCATACTTATGGCCCATACGCATGAATGAACCATGCTTATGGACCAGTCACACAACTGAACCAAGTGACTGGATCAATCATATGATTGAGACATAAGATTGGTTCAATCGAACGACTAAACCTTCAGTCGTGCGTATGAGTCAACCGCATGATTCAGTCACACAACTGAACTATGCTAATGGTTCAGTCGTACGAATGAACACTAATAACCTATAAATACCACATAATTTGTGGAAAAACATAACACTTCATAATACTTCCTATACTTTCATACCCTAGCCGTCGAGAGCGTCCCAAGTCGTAAATCCAAGTTCATAGTTCGTTCCTGATCGATTCCAATCTGTTCTTAACATTTGTTTCATCGTTAGATCGATCGATTTATTCGTTCTCACTGATTGGATCGCCAATCAAATAGAATTCCGCACTATTTGATCTGGTTTCACGCAGAATCCGTTAGTACTCCGTACGTACACGGTCCTAAGAAGTGGTATCAGAGCCTAGGCTCGTGATTTTGCGTGGATTCAATTGGTTTTGGTGTCAAAACTAATGTTTTCACTCAAAAGATACACTTTTTCGCTTCAAAACTTGTTTTTGATGAGTCTCTGTGTCAAAAGTTTCGACCTTTTCCCGTACGGGATATTAGTGTTCGTAAAAATTCGTAATTTTGAGTCAAGTGTTCAAAAAATTCGATTTTTCCCGCAGCAGCAGCTTTAGTCGCACGATTAGCCCAATCGTACGACTGAATCCCATTCGCATAGTTCAATCACACGACTGGACTCATTCGCACAGTTCATTCGCACGATTGAAGTATTCTATACGGTTGACCTTATTCGTCCTGTTCATTCGCATGACTGAATCCAATCGCACGATTGAAGCCATTCGCATCCTTCAATCACACGGTTGAACCAGTCGGCTTGTCCAATCGCATATGTCAATCTGTCTTGTTCTTAGTTCAATCAAGTTTAAAGAAATGGAAGATTAGTTCTCTGCTTTCACTGCTGGAAAGGACTCACGCATCCAGAATCTTTTACTTCTGGAAAGTAGATCGGGAACCACAACGAACTACCAAAGCTGTTAACGTTGGATGAATACCCATAGTGGAAACGGTGGTTTGAAATCTACCCGAATGGAGTTTACCCCAATCTGTGGACGTCTATTGAGACTGGTTATGTGGTACCAGTCAGTGCTAATGGGGTAAAGTTTACTTTGGGAGGAATGAGTGAATACCAGAAGACTATACATAATGCTAAAAAGAAAGCATATGCCTTGTTGAATCAGTCTATACCTAAGGATATATTTCACTAGTTTTCTGAGAACAAACAGTCAAAGAAATTATGGTAGGCCTTGGAAAAGAGATACGAAGGCAACGCAACTCTGAAAGCACTGAAGGAAAAAGCTCTTAAAAAGGAATTCGACAATTTCCCACCAATTGGAAAAGAGAGCTTGGATGATATCATTGATAGATTCTATAATCTGATGAGCGAGTTGCACACTCATGGCGTGACCACATCCATGGAAGATAAAGTCTCTAGCTTTGCTGATGGTTTGCCAGACAAATGGGATCCATTTGTGTCTAATTTGAGGCAAAACGACATTCTTGCCACTTTAGACATAAATGATTTCATTCTGAAGTTAAGGGAGGAAGAGCTGCGTCAGAAATACAAGTCAAAGAAAGGATCCTATGCTCAGAATCCT
>BJCO01465989.1:0-13932 GCA_018326465.1 Flaveria floridana
ATATATATATATATATATATATATATATATATATATATATATATATACTTTCTCCACCTTTCCAAAAACCTCACAAACAATCTTTCATTTTCAAGCTTTGTTGCAAGGTTCAAGAAGTTATTTCAAGTGTTTCTACTGAAGTTGAAGAGCTTTAGTGAAGTTTCTTTTTAAACAATCAACAACCATCAAGCTTGTTTGTTTGGAGTGTGTAATAATCTCTTTAGAACCTATATATTTTTTTACAAGTTGACTTTGTAACAAGAGTTCACCCAAGTAATGTTAGATTGTTTCAAAAAAAATTATGAAATAATAAATGTTCATACATAAACAACTTAGTTATCCTAAAACACTAGGTTTATTAAAGATATTCATATAACTTCATGAATTCATGAGTACTTACAAGTATATATATGCACATACTAGTCCAAAAATTATATTTTCTATTTTATACCAACATTGTATTTTATGGAAATTATTGGGTACACATAAGTACAATAGGTACTTCATAGTATATTCCTCTAAATGAAATTATAAATTTATATACGTAACTATTTACCGTCAAGACGAGCTTGGACTCGGGTTACTATGAATGCTTATTTTATAAACCGAACATAAATTACATGTAAGAATAACAAAAAGAGACATGACGTTTACATGACATCTGTATTTATATATTATATAGATATATTTTCGAGAAATTAAGAACATGTTACCAACGGTTAGTTGAGTCCCAACGTTCAAGAACATAAAGTATTTTATTTTAAGACTAACAAGTTGGGTGAACTAAATACATGATATATAGATCCATTGTTTAGACATTAAGACGTCTTAAATGATTTAGGACGCGAGTAGGTCAATTCCATTGACGGATTTACTTGATTTACCGCTACACATATCAAGTGAGTTCACAGTCCCTTTTTATTTCTTATATTTTGGGGAAAAAGTTGATATTTCTAGACGTTATTTCTAATTGGACGATAACAAGAAAACGAGACTCAACCAAAAATTGATCTTTGTGTGAACCTTGAGTTATTTTTCTTTATTGCATGCATGAAAGTCCCCGGTAGCTCGAACTGTAACCTTTGGTTGTGGACTTAGCCGTGAAACATATGAATAGTACTAATGGGTTTGACACCCTCTTTCATCATTAGCTGCGCTAGCCTCCGACCAACAGGTTGAATGATTGCATATTATTCGAAATGATATCTCATTGTTTGAATGTACATGGGATGGGGCAAACAATATTTTGTCTCGGTTTGGTTATAGGCTCTTGGTGTCAAACTATTTTCTGTAGATCCTGACATGACTTCGATGATCAATTGGAACTTGTTTTGTTATTATGTGGTTTTCAAAGAAAAAATGATTTTATATGTCAATAAAACCTGTGATCTCAACAACATTAGTGTTGACATTTTCTAACATGTTTTCGGGTAATAAATTCAAGTCAAGAAAAAAGAGTTTTAGCAAGCATTGCATATTTTGGGATACCAATTTTTGAGAGATTTTTATTTATTACTCAATTACTTGAGTTATAGTTGTGATTCTTTTGTTTTAAAACAATACTTTGGTTTGTAAAACCTAATACATTTGGTATCTAATTTCATCGTGTTAAGTGTTTGCTTTAACCATTTGCTATGAAATCCATGAATGCTTTGCTTCAAGAAAAGAGTTATAGCCGGTGAGCTTCCAAGTTTTGAAGAAGCCAAGAAGGAATGGGAGGGGGAACAAGGAAAAGTGGATAGAACTACACATTGAAAAACCAACAACTCCTCCTTCTGAAAAAAACCATTTCAAATAATGATCAACCTCTATCTCAATCATACCCATAAAGAATGGTGAACCAAAAAGGATAGTAAAAGCCAGACTAACTGATCCAATGGGTGAAGATAGGCTAATCAAGGAGAACCAAAGTGCTTGGTGCTGGATATATAGAGGAGATGGACAAATATAGAGTGAAGAGTGCAAACGGAGTCAAACTACTATGACTCTGAGAATGACATTTTTGATTTGCCTCTAGACATTCTAGAGCAAAATGTAAAAGTTTTCACGATTTTTGGAAGTAGCCATGAGAAGACAAAACTTTTGTAATACCCCAAAGTTTCCTAAAAAACTAAAGTTCTTACGTGGAAGGAGGTTCTCGTGACACTAAAGGTTCTCGCACGAGAACACCTGCAACAAGAAGGAGAACCTATAAATAGGTTAGAGCACCCATTTGTCTCCACTTCATGTGAAAAGTTCAGCTGTTGTGCTTGGAGAGAGAAAAGTGAAAGGTTAGAGAGAGAAAGTAGTGCAAAATGGTGTTTAAGGTATGTATTCGATGATGTTCGATGTATTTATGCCTTTATGAATGTTGGCTAATGATACTAGTGCATGATTATGTAGTTCTCGATCGAAAAGCTCTTGGTTTGGTGTTGTTCTTGTGCAAATATCATAAGGTGAGTTCTAGACCCCTCTTCTTACCATGATTTGGGGCTAATATTCATACCTTATTAAATGTTTTGATAAAGTATATGTAAGGCCCCATTTCTGGAGACCTCACAGTTGGTCATTCACAGCATAAAACAAACATAATATAATAAGTTTCACAAAACATTACAGCAGAAGTCATTAATAAAAACCATTCATTATCATTATAAATATTGTTGTTAAGCAATACAACGTTGTTCATCGGTTACAAAAGAATTGTTTAATTGCATTATGAAACAACAATAGTGCCATCCTCAGTAAAATACGAATGGATGTCAGTTTTGACCTGCCGAGTAGCTTCTCCCTTAGTGCCATCCTCAGCAATTTACCTGCCAATCGAAAATGCATAAAAGTCAGCGTTGCTAAGTGAGTCCTAGTTTTATACGTATCAAAATACCTCGTGTGTTTTATGTACAAATATATACCTTTCTATTACATGCTTTTACCTTTGTATACGAGCACACACCATACGTACATTCAAACAATATTCATTGTTTATTTCTTTCTTTCATACTTTCATTATTATCTTTCATCATCGTATTCATACTTTCATTCTATTCTTTTCATTAGCATTTGCTTTCATATACATACTTTCATTTCATGCTTTTCACTATCTCTTACTTTCATTCTTATACTTTCGTATCGTACTTTACATCATTCTTTTACTTTCTTACTTTCTTTTCGTACGTTACGTCATTCTTTTACTTTCATACGGATCGATGAACAATACCCCAAACATTGTGCACGAAGCTGATACTGGGGCTGTGGTCTACAATCAAACCATGAACATTGTGCACGAAGCTGACCCAATCACCTAGGGCAAGTCATCTCCCCCTTTCATCCGAACCAATTGGCAATACCCCGAACATCATGCACGAAGCTGACCCAGTCACCTAGGGCATGCCACGAGGGTCCCGTTAATCTCAATGATTGACCCTGCATGCATCCTTTGGTTATTAAAACCGCACACAATTGAGCTAACGACAACATGGTCGTGCACCTCCTTTCTATTTGCTTGCAAGCCATTCTTTCTTTCATTATGTTTCTCTTTACATCTTTGTTATCTTTCATTCCGTTACGTTATACTTTACGTTCTTTCATACATTCGTCATACTACGTAAAGTAATAACATAATACTTAACATATATTATAATATAATATAAATACGTTTTGAAAATTAATAAAAGATAACACATCATACTTATAGACATATCATACATTCATCATACCATCATACATAGATCATCACTTACTCATGCTTACAATAGGCCAAAACAGTCCATGGGTCAAACTAGGGTCAAACCTTAAAATCCTGGTTTTCCCAAAAATCCAGAAGATTTTCTAAATGTTTGGGCGCATGGGCACTATTTAGGCGCATGAGGACTGTTTGGGCGTTTCACTACTATGCAGGCGCATGAGCCTATACGTAACTGTTTCAATACTTAGGCGCATGAGCCCCTTGGGCGCATGGGCACTATTTAGGCGCATCACCCCTATACTTGGGCGTTTCTTCAAAAACTTAGGCGCATGAACAATTGTTTAGGCGCATCAACATTTACTTAGAAATTTCTAAGGCATTTCAGGCGCAGGGGTTACTATTTGGACGCATCATCTCACACTTAGACTTTTAAGCCTATTTTTCAGGCGCATGTGCCCTGTTTGGGCGCATGGCCTTACTTAAAAATTTTCTAAGGCAAAATACTAGGCGCACGGGCCCTGTTTGGGCGCATGAACACCATCTTATATGTTTCTAACATATTTTTCAGTCCCAAACATTATCTTAACATGTTCTAAGTCTAACACTACCATTTTAAACCTCAAACAAGCATTTACAACCATAAAACATCAACATATAAAGATACATACATACAATTATATACATAAAAGTTGTAAAATCTTTTGTACATGTATTTTCAACCCCGAAAACATTTGAGAACTTATAAAACCGGGGTCTAGAAACTCACCTTAGCTACTTCAACCTCAAACTCTCAAATTTGAACTTTGTAAAGAGCTCTAACACCTAAAACATGTCCAAAAACACATATCTTAACACATACATACACATAAGAACATGCGAAATTCGGTTACATGGCCAAAAATCCATAAAACCGAACCAATTATACAAGAATTCACTTACCAAGACCAAAATCGGTTACTTCTCTCTCTAAAACCGAAGAACTCAGCTTCCTTCCTCTTCTTCTCTTCTTTTCTGCCGAAAGCAGTTGGTGAAAAGGTGATAGTGGGCGGCCATGCCCCTTTTAAATATAAAATAATAATGTTTTATCCTCTTTACACTTATGCCCCCTCTACTTTGGCTGCTTTTCACTTCTTTCAAAATACTTTTCTTTTCTTTTATTTGACAAAATTTTCTGGGTGTCAAAGTATAATAGTTTTGACCAGTATAAAATGTGTCTAAGGTAGTAAAATAGTCCAAAATCGATAACTTAGGACTGAAGTTTCGAGCAACTGCATAATTCTTGCAATAGAAGGTTATTCTTTATAGTTCCCGCACGAAGAATAAAACTTGTATGGCTAGTTATCGCACCTTGGGTAGTTCTCTCGTGAGATATAGTGTTCATGTGATGATGTTCTCGCGCGAACCCAAGTTTCCACTTAGTAACTTATCGCGCGAATTACAGTTCTCGTATAGATGAATTCCTGAAGGTTTATAGTTAGATATGTGTATAGATACTCTCGTATATTGTGCGATAAAGATAGTGTAAATAAAGAACTTATAGATAAAGAAAGACAGAAATAAGGTATACGTATTACCATAGTTAAAGATTAAAGAAAAATAGCAAAGTTCACATGTGAAACGTAAAAAGAACTTGAATAATGATTCAAGAATAGTCACCTGTTATAAAGCACAGCTTTGAAAAGTTAAAGTATGCTAAAGAAGTCTTGCAAGCATATAAGCCTTGACGTATTTTAAGCCTCGACATAGGAGTCTTGCGTAATGTCAAGCGACAGGAGTCTTGCATGTGTTGCAAGCCAGACAGGTGTCTTGCGTAATGGCAAGCGACAATGAAGTCTTGTGTTTACCCGAGCAATAGTTAAAAGAAGTTCGGTACAAAGTACGAACTCACGATAAAGTATCGATAAAGTAGCGCTAAAGTAACGATAAAGAAATCTGATAAAGTAATGATAAAGTGAATGACAAAGTAAGATTAAAGAATAAACATAGTAAAAGTGAAAGGAGTCTTACCTATACGTAATCATAAAGATAAAGTTTAATGTATCGCTAAAGTATGAGAGGTAGTCTATTTAAAAGACATAGTTTGTTTAATGTAATTTGTTAAAGTAAAAACCCTGAGCTCACTTATTGTTGCTGACTTTTGTATGCATATTAGATTGACAAGTATGCTATAGGAATAAGTTGTGATCTTGGCATGGATTGGAAGCCACTTGGCATATGGTCGAGGCTGGCATCCTTGCATAGTTTGATAATAGATAGTTAAAGTTATAATTCTTTGATGTAATTTTTGAATTATGACAATGTTTTATATTCCACTGCTTATACTAATTAAATTTTGAGTTTGAGAACTTGTGTTTCTCATGTCCAAATCCAAGTATGAGGTTGCCTGGAAATATGGCCTTACAAGTTTGTATTAGAGCCATAGTTTGAGAGGTTTAGACACTTCAATGTCAAAATTTGAACTTAGAATGGGATTGATTAAAGGATGCAAGTGCCAGTAGCTTCATGCCAGGAAGGTAAAGTTAAAGTTTAAAGTTTAAAGTTAAATGTTAAAGATGATAAAGGTTCATAGGGATCATAGTAGTCATAGTAGGATTGAGGACTGACGTGGCCCAGGATAGGGAATACTTGGGACATGTAAAGTAAAGTTAGTAGTTAATTACAACTGGCCACTATCATAAAAAACTTGCAATACTTCACATGATTTGAACTATTACCTAGAATGACAGTATTGGTTTCACATCTTATAAAAAGCTATGGCTGGAAGGAAGGCCGCTCTGGAGGTGCTCGTGGTGGTGTTGGGGGTAGGCCACCGGTCTCCAGGAGTCAAAAGCAAACAACTGATAATGTGCATGTGGACTCTGTTCACACTGCTAGTGAGGAAAACTCTCATAATTTGGAAAAGAAGATTACCCTGGAGCCTATTGTTAGTGAGGCCATTGATGAAGATTTCAAAAAGATTCTTCATGACATCATACCCTTGGTCATGACAGAAGCTCTAAAGGAAGTGATTAAGAAATGGATGCTGGAGGTAAGGAACAAAGTTAGAATGAAAGTTAGTGAATTTATAGGTGAAGGCTCAGGAAATAATGGAAGGGATAAGGAGGATGTAACTGATGGGGAGTTAGATAAAGGATGTTCATACCACATCTTCAAGGTGTGTAATACCTCATCCTTAGATGGAAAGGGTGGTGTTGTTGCCACTCTCCAGTTGGTGTTTGA
Source organism: Flaveria floridana (assembly GCA_018326465.1). Lineage (NCBI taxonomy): Eukaryota > Viridiplantae > Streptophyta > Magnoliopsida > Asterales > Asteraceae > Flaveria > Flaveria floridana. The sequence goes on from BJCO01465989.1 coordinate 6,884, forward strand.
AATAGAGGCAGGATTGAAATTAGTAAGTGTAGAGCTGATCAAGCTATGAAGTTCGCAACTCACTCATTTGTTGATGAAAGCTATTCATCGGTGAAACACCATCGAGTAGACCAAAGACCCTCATGAGCTTAGGAATTTGTAATGGAACAACCTGAAGGAGCTGGTGATAAGAAACTTCTGTCCTTAAAATGAGTGAGATCGGGTGGAAAGTAAATTCCTGGGATCTAAAGCTGGGAGTTTGACCTATAGTTAGTACACGTCTCGCTTTAATGAGATGGCCAGGTTGGTGCTTCACTTGGTGAGTACTAAATAGAGAAGGATAAAGTGCTATGTGTAAGGTTTACATTCACGAAGTTTAGAACATATGTTAAGGCGAGTGGCCTAATGACTTTTAAGTCTATGGTGGAATTAAGTGGGATACTCTATGATGATGTGGTTGCTGATGAACTTGTTGAGGAGGTGGGGAAGAAGAGTTGGTCTTGAGATGTGAAGAGAGAGAGAGGAATGAGAGATTTGTTGGTAAGACTAAGGAGGTGAAAGTGGAATCATCCGGTGATGCCATAAATATGGGAGTGAGAATATAATAAAAAAATATACTTACTTCATCACCAGATCAGCATCCAGAAGAGTAGCTTATTCAAGAGATCAGATACTTTGGTTCAATAGATTTGATATACCTGACTTAACTCGGCTAAGGCATAGAATCCCAAGCAACAACTCTAAGGGGGAAAGGGGTGGAAAATGTACTTCTGATATTATACAGATTACATCTTAAGAAGACAAGTCAAGCTTCTGAACAAAGAAGAAAGAATCTAAAACTACTAAAAATCATGTATCTACCAAATCACCATCCCCTACTCAACATACTAAATCACAACCATATCCTCCTCACTGCCAATTAATACAATTAGAAAATCAATCTGCTAAGCACTATACTCCCTCAGCCCAACAACCACCTTAAGCAGATGAACCACCACCAGAAATCTAGTCTACTGCTTTAGCGGAAGAAATAGAGCATCCTTAAATAGCTAAAAGGATTAGAAGATATTAGGAAAATCTGGAGAAAGCTTCTGAAAGTGTGTCCTTAATGACTGGAAATGAATAGTCACTTGAAAGTGGCCAAGTTTACATCACTAACTGGGTATATGATTTGAAATCTAAAAGATACTTCATTGAGAGAAATGATGGCTCCAAATCCTTTCATCTGAATGAATTACATGTTCTGAAGCTCAACCAAGATGACTTATAAAGATTGGTCTCTCTCATCAAAGAATGTAAAGATATGCCAGACAAATACAAATCAATGACATCTATTCTCAAGGTGAAGATTGGTCAAAGGGTTGACGCTGAACGAAGTGAAATTGGTTAAGAAGATGTCCTGCATGTTACTCCTTTAAATGTACATGATCTAAATCACTACATGGAGTTTTGAGCCATCCACTATCCAATCACTAAATGGAGTTTTACCAGTATTGGAAGAATCAGATTAAGTGAATTCAACCTACTCAAATTGTCTTGGCACAACATGAGAGGCTTGGTGGAGATCCCTGTTGATAATCCAACAAAGGATCCAAAGTGCTACATATATAAGGTACACTTTATGAGAATGCTTGAAGGTTAAAACATAGTTTTGGTAGCATCATCCTAGGGGGAATTCGATGAGACAAGAATAGGATAAAGCTACGCAAACACTATGTATCATGTCAAAGGAAAAGTCCATTTGCTGATGGATCATATCTACTATAAAGTACTAAAGAAACTATGAATCAACATATTTATATCTACCGAAGTGTTGACGATCTATTGATTCACTAATTTTGTAGACAAGAGTGATAATGCTAAAGAGTAGTGTCGACATCATTTTATAACTACTAATCTTCTGTGTTGCAGATTCTTGTTTATATTGTATATTGTTTTATAACATTTAAAGCATTCATGGAATGGTATAATATGTAGATCAATGGTTGGCATATGCCATTGATCCTAAACCTATAATAGATGGTCAAAATTTGTTCTAGTGTTTAGCTTTTATAGTATAATTACCTGACACTTGTATATTTTTAAGGTTAGCTAGTTTTCCCCCTTGTTTTTCTATTATTGCATCTTGTAATCAGCGAATATAATCAAGTGAATACTTTTAAAGAACTTCTCATTGTTTTTGTTAGATTTAATATGTACGAGTTCGATTCAATCCACGTTACCTACTGAGCTATAACCCGTAAGAGTTACACATTAGGCGACGAATGTTAACGTGCACTTAATTTAGTTAATTGGCATTTACAAACTGTATCAGGTTTTAATAATTTATAAAAGTTGTAAACTATTTAGTTAAAACATTTAGGTGTTAAACGTTATGTTTCAGTTTAACTCGTAGGTTAATATTAATTTGAAAGGGCCCGAGACTCGCTAGAAAATTTATATTAATTATTAATTTAGAGAATTATTGGGCTTTATCCCTTTATCTTTTATATTTGTTATGTTTGTTTGGCTGCAGATGAATGAGAAGGTATTATTCCTTCTTAATTGACAACCCCAACATAACAATTCAAATTACCAAACCATTTGGATGCGACGTACAACCGCAAATCAAAAGAAAGAATAATCCCATTTATTTTCTTTGATCCCCCGTACATGAGTAACAACCACACCGCCGCCCCTTTTGTTTTTCTGCCGCTAACCACTACAAGTCACCGCATCATTGCCAGAATTTTCTTGGCTTGTTGTTCGATCGCCGTGGAGACCCAATCGCCGTGGAGACCCAATCGCCATCGTGGACCGTGCCTTTTAAAGCCGTGATTACCGTGTTATTGTTCGATCTTGTGTTAGTTCGTGTTCTAGCACTCGTTCGTTGATCCCGTGGGTCTCAAACAGTTAGTTATTAACCACCAAGGTATAGTATATCTTATCAGTAGGTTAGGAATATTCTGTATCTGCATCGTTTGTAACCTTCTTCATGTCGGGTTCACTTTTGTTATTTAATTTTTACTCCACTGCGTTAACTATTATTAATATGATTAATAAACTATCAAAAGCATTTTGATAAAATAACCTGACCGAGATACCACTGAACCCAACAATGATATCAGAGCCACGCTTACAACATGCAAATCAGATTTAGTCTTTTAACAAGCTATAAATCACAAACTTTAAAATTGTTTAAAGTTTCGATTCATATTATTTAGGCAATTTATTTATTTTGGTTAAATATTTATTAATCAAAATATTCCCTAATTTGTTTTGATTGTGTTTGATATGTAAATCTAGCTATACCCTGTGGTTGATTGCTTATGTATGGTTTGTTTTGTTTCTTTTTGGTTTTTTTTTGGTTTTAGCCAATTTGATGGCTCAAAGTTGTAATAAATTAAAGTTTTCATTTATTATGTATTTTTTATAAATAATGTAATATTCGAAGTCCTGAAAGCCAAAACTGGAGACGACACGAATCAGGGAGTTGGTGGGTGCTGATCAAGACATCTAGATGCACTTAAGTCCACATCGTGGTTGTTTTATGTTGTGACACATTACCTAGTTTGATCTTACTTCTTGGCTCTTGCGAGACCAAACAATCATAGCCAATAGGTTTATGTATTTACTTTGCTATTGTGGTTGCTTTAATCTTATAATTGTGATAACATGCCAATCTAATTCCAAACTAATTATAAATATATTTTTACAATCAATATAAATACAAGTTTTAAACTTATTAAAATATTAAAACAAATAGTTTGTTCTAAAAAGAGATAACTAGTTAAGTTTTCAAATTTAAAATTAGTTTAAATTTTAAAACTTGAAAATTGATAATTTTTAATTAAAACTAGTGATCTATTAAAAGGAAAACTAGATAAGTGTTCAAATTAGTTTAAATTTTAAAACTTGAAACTTGATAATTTAAAGTTATCAACTTATTTTAAAAAAATAACCCGATAAGTTTTTAAATATAAAATTAATTTAAATTTCAAGACTTGGATCTTGATAATTTAGAATTATTAACTTAAAATTTGATTGTCTATCTTGTAATAAACGTAGTTTTAATAGGGTAATAAAATCTAGTATCCCGAGATATGAAAGAGTTCGTCACTTGTTGTCACGAACTAAATATTGTAAAACTGGATTTTACAACACACATATGACTTAATCATTCGTTGTGTTTGACCCTATTTAGTACACACTAAAATTGGATCCCATATATAAGATCAATAGTCCTAGGTGCAATATGCTCCAAGTGGACCAAGGGTTTTACCACAGTGGACCTTTGGGTGGTGAGTTTCCCTTGGAATGGTGGGTGAGCCGGGTCACCTGCGTTGTCTGTGTTCGTGGGCGTGGGTGGTCTTTCTCCAATGGGTATACCCGGGTGACCGGGCTTACAAATTATTCATTGGCCATTCAAAAAAAAAATATAAAATCAACAGTCTATGCCACCCTATTATAAGAAACACTTAGGAACATTAATTGAAACATTAGTGTTTGGAGCCATAGCACCACATTTGTTGTGTAGTTTATTTTTTGTTGGTACACACGTTCCTAGTTCCAGTTCTAATGTACTTAAATGTTTAATGACTTTCATTTTGTTACACCAATGTAATCATTTGATATATGTAATGAAAAACTCTTGAATGAATGAATATGTGTTATTGAATGTCTTGTATCTTTATATTAATGTTTATTACACGCATATTGAACTAATTATATAGGTTTGTGAATTGTATGTAGTTCTCATGCGAATGGACCATGCTAATGGACCATACGCATGAACACTTCATGCTAATAGACTAGTCGCACGACTGAACAAGGAGACTGGATCAGTCGTACGATTGTAACATGTGATTGACTCAGTCGCACGACTGGACCTTCAGTCATGTGGATGGATCAACCGCATGCTTCAGTCGCACGACTGAACCATGTTGATGGTTCAGTCGCACGAATGAAGACTCCAAACCTATAAATACCACTTAATTCATGGAAAAACGGAACACTTCGAGAATTCACAACCCTAGCCGTCCCAGAACGTCCAAGTCGTCCCTTCTAACTTCATAGAGCGTTTCTGATCATTCCTAATCAATCTTAACGTTTTCTAATCATTAGTTTTGATCAGATTAACGTTCTCCCTGATTGGATCGCCAATCAAATAGGATTCCTCACTATTTGATCTGGTTTCGCGTAGATTCGGTTAGTACCAGTTCATACTCGGTCCAAACAAGTGGTATCAGAGCTTTGGCTCTTGATTCTATGTGGATTCAATCATGTTTTTTTTTGCAAAAATCAACGTTTTTCAATCAAAGATCCGTTCCTTTTGCATTAAAAATTCGATTTTTACGAGTGCATGTGTTAAAAAGTTCGTATTTTTCGAGTTCTAGCCGTCTAGGGTTTTCAAAATCATGATTTAGTCGAATCGAGTGAAAATTTTTGAAAGATTTCGAAGTCAGACGTCTCAGTCGCACGATTGATTCAATCGCATGACTGAACTTCATACGCACAGCTCATTCGCACAATTGGTCCAATCGTCTGTTCATTCGCACGTTTAAGCTCGTTCATTCGGTTCAGCTCAGTCGTATAGTTCATTCGTATGATTGAACTCATACGCATAGATTCATACGCATGATTGAACTCAATCGCACGTGTGAATTCAGTCGTACCTTTCAATTGCACGGTTAAGTCTCATTCGCATTCCCCAGTCGCATCAGTCAGTTAGATTGTCAAGTTTTCAGACTAAGTCATCATGGACGAACAACACTTTGCTTTCTCAGCTGCGAAGGATTCCAGAATTCAGAATGTCCTGCTTTTAGAGAATGAGATCGGAAATCACAACAAACCACCGGAGCTTCTGACACTTGATGAATATCCTCAATGGAATCAACGGTTTGAAATTCATTTGAATGGAGTGGACACCAACTTATGGAGCACAATTGAGACTGGCTAAACTATGCCAGTTGGAGCTGATGATATTCTACTGACTCTAAGTGGTTTGAATGAGGGGCAAAAGATTACATACAATGCTGAGAAGAAGGCCTATGCATTATTGACACAGTCCATCCCAAAAGATATATTCCATCAGTTCTCAGAGCACAAGCAATGCAAGAAGTTATAGAAGGCTCTAGAGAAGCGGTATGAAGGAAATGCAACGCTTAAGTCTCTAAAGGCTAAAGCTTTGAAGAAGGAATTTGATAACTTCTCGTCAATCGGAAATGAATGTCTGGATGACATTATTGATTGCTTGTGTCATTTGATGAGTGAACTGCACACTCATGGAGTTAAAACGTCTATGGAAGATAAGGTATCGAGTCTGGCTAATGGTTTACCTGATAAGTGGGATTCATTCGTTTCCACTTTAAGACATAATGAAGTACTGGAAACGTTGGATATAAATGAATTTATTCTAAAACTAAGAGAGGAAGAGCTACGACAGAAGTACAAGTCCAAAAAGGGAACCTACACTCAGAATTCGTCTTTATACAATGTGGCTCCTACTACTGCATCTTCAAGTGCACCCTTGCAGACTGCTTTTGTGTCTAACACATCTGCAAATGTTCAAAGTGCATCTTCAGGTTGTGAATCAGGTGGTTTATCAAGTGTTCAACACAGTTCTGCAGAATCTCAACCAATGAAGTTAACGACAGAGAATCTGAGCAACTTAGCAGATGAAGATTACGAGCAAGTGGATGAAACTGAGCTGGAGAGGATGGATATCATGTGGGCTCTAGCTAGTGCTGTGCGAAGAGCTAAGAAATTCGTTAAGAAAACGGGACAGAACCTGGTGGCCACAAAGGATACTACTTTTGGATTTGACAAGTCAAAGGTCACCTGTTTCAACTGTGGAGAAAAAGGCCATTTTAAGAGAGAGTGTGTTAAACCTAAGAAAATAGGAAATGGTAACCCGTTTTCATCAACTAACAGACAAGAAAAAGACAAGAAGATAGCTCCAACCAGTCAGGACTCCAAAGCAATGGTGGCACAAGGTGATGAAGGTAAAGACTGGTCTTTTCGCTTCTTATCTGACGGTGAAGCTAATATCGCGTTGGTTGAGGATCTAAACGACGACTCAGCAAGTGAGG
>BJCO01465990.1:0-10141 GCA_018326465.1 Flaveria floridana
AATATAATAGATATAACTTGTAAACAACCAATACATATAAAGGAAGAGATTCTCATTATAATAATCAAACATTACATATGTGTTACAAGAAGAAGTTCTATAACATTTAAGCTCACTAGACTAGAACTAGGGACATGTGTACCAACAAAGGTAAACCTTCTTTATTAATCATTATCGTACGCATTCGTTCATTTCGTACTTTTATCATTATCTTTCACTTTCTTATGGACCAATGTGCAATACCCTAAACATTGTGCATGAAGTTGATGCTGGGCCTGTGGTCTATAAATAGACCATGAACATTATGCACGAAGCTGACCTAGTCACCTAGGGTATGCTAAAAGGGTCCCTGACAATCTCAATGATTGACCCTATGTACATCCTTCGGGTTAGCTAAACTGCACACAGTTGAGCTAACGACAACATGGTCATGCACCTCCATTCATTTGCTTGTAAGACTTTCATTCATTCTTTTATGTTCCACTTCTCTTTATCATTAATCTTTCACTTTTTATTAATGATAATACTTTATGTTATAATCATAACCACACCATGTAAATTAACACAATACTAAGTAATCTCATAATCATACATAACATAGATAATTATAACCCCAAAAGTCAAACTAGGGTCAAACCCTAATAATTCTGTTAATCCTAAAATTTCAGAAAAATTTCTAAGTGTTGGGCGTTTAAGCACTATGAAGGCGCATGAGGCCTGTTTAGGTGTTTTTCAACTATGCGGGCGCATGGGCTACTTAGGCATTTCAACACTTAGGCGCATGAGACTCTTGAGCGATAACATGGTCGTGCACCTCTATTCATTTTCTTGCAAGACTTTCATTCATTCTTTTTTGTTCCATTTCTCTTTATCATTATTCTTTCACTTTTTATTATGATAATACTTTACGTTATGATCATAACCACACCATGTAAAGTCACACAATACTATGTAATATGAAACATAAGAACATATCATAATCATGCATAACATAGAAAATTATAACCCTAAAGTCAAACTAGGGTCAAACCCTAATAATTTTGTTAATACTAAACTTTTAGAAAAAATTCTAAGTGTTGGACGCTTTAGCACTATTCAGGTGCATGAGGCTTGTTTAGGCGTTTTTCAACTATGCGGGCGCATGGGCTACTTAGGCATTTCAACACTTAGGCGCATGAGCCTCTTGGGCGCATGGGCACTATTTAGGCGTGTCACCCTACACTTGGGCGTTTCAGCAATACTTAGGAGCCTGAGGCATTATTTCGGCGCACGAGCCTTTACTTAGAGATTCTAAGGCATTTTTAGGCGCATCGCTACTATTTGGATGCACAAGAACACTATTTGGGCGCATCACATATACTTAGACTTTCTAAGTCACATTTTCAGGCGCATGAGCCCTATTTGGGAACATGACCATACTTCAAACTTTTCTAAGTCATAATAGTAGGCGCATGGGGTATTGTTTGGGCGTATGGGCAACACTTAATTCTTTCTAAGGCAATTTCAGGCACATGGGCCTTATGTAGGCGCATGAACCATCTATTTAACATGTTTCTCGAATGTTTTCAGTCCCAAACATCATATCATTCTATTCTAAGCATATTAATACCACTCAAAGCATGCACATCACATAGACAACCATAAAACATCATCATACATGCATAAAAATATATGGTTACATACGTAATAATTAAAAGTCATTTTAATACATTTCCATCCCCAAAGACGTTTTAAAACATGTGAAAGACGGGATCTAGAACTCACCTATTGTAGTCTTCAAGGAAGCCTTCACCAAACTTGCTTGTACACGAGTTCAAACACCTAAATCAAGTCACAACAAGCAACCATACATATAGAACACATGAAAATCGGTTCTAAGGTTAAAAACCCCACCAAACTGAGCCAATTATACAAAACACTTACTTACCAAGATCAATACTTCTTCTTCTCCTTCTTGGAACCGATAGAGAACTTCAAGTTCTTCTTTCCTCCTTTTTGAGTCGACAAAAAAAGCAGAATGTGGGCATGGCATGGGCGGCCATGCCCCTTTAAAAGTAAAATTTTGTACTTTAGTACTATTTTACATAATACCCCTTCCACTTTGTCTCCTTTTTATTTCCTTCAAGATACTTTTGTTTCTTTTTATTTTGACAAGATTTCTGGCGTTACATATACACAATATGATTTTACAGAGTGATGATATGATAATATCTCCGGATTACATTGAAATTCCTCCAAACAATGAATGAATCGGCAAAACATGATATACTTTCATATATACGATCACGCACAACCCACGGTAACATTCTAGGAGATCTTAGCGAGAATTTAGAGCATTTGTATGATTCGAACAAATAAGCAATTAGTATCTTTAGTTTTCAAGACGTTAATTTATTTTTAATGATAGCACTTTTATTTTATATAATAAAGTTTGTTTCAATTTTCAATTGAAATTTATTTATTTAAAAATATTAAAATGTTATAAAAATAAAAAAAATTAATTGAAAAAAATGGAAAAACGAGGAAAAACTAGAAGGATATCATGTAAAATAAGAAAAAACTTGAAACAACTAGGAAAGATGAAAACAAGCTGATGTGATGCAGATGTGTCAAGCAGAAAAAAAAGGAGAAAAAGGAACAGTCGCCGGTGGCTTAGTGTATGGGTCTAGGTGTGGATTAGTTTTTCAAGTTGTTATGGGTATGATATTAGATGCTACTCAAGATCTAAAGGTTTAAAATTTGCTATTTGCATCCAAATGTTTCATTAAAATTACAGTTTCAATCCATTTAACTATTCCTAATTAACACCTTTAGGTTTTTGCGTTAAGTTTTCTACATTAGATTATTTTAATCAAAACAATTACAAAATAACAAATTAGCCCTATATGAGGGTTTTATGCATTCAGTCACTTTTGATAATCACTATTACGATTTAAATTACGAGGAATGATAGGACGGTATTCCTTTTCTTGCATCAAAATTAGCATATCTGAATGTATTATTAGATAGATAAAATTATAATGATGACTACTTGAAGATCAAGTATAGGTTGGACTCACCTTAATAGTTAGTTTATTTTGTTGTGTTTGTAATATGATCTTTGTTAGTTTGTTTTATACATGTAATTTATAGTTAGTTTGTGTTTTTGTAGTAGTTCGCACTGACCAAGTGAAACTACAAGCGAAACTATAGTTTCGCTCGTAGTCAGCTGACTCAGGTCACCCAGCGAAACTGTGTTTCGCAACCGGGTGAATCTGAGTTGTGGTCAGGGCAGTTTCGCTGTCTAGCGAAACTAGACACGGCCTATACATTGTAATGTTCAAACTTTTTGTGGAAGTTTTTCACAACCCTAATCAGATAATATTCGTTTTGCATTACTGTTCTAAGTGTGTATTTAGCTGGAATCATTATTTACTTTATCATTGAGCCTTGTTCTTTGTGTTTTGATTCAAGTTTGGACAAAATGGTTATATTTTGAAACTCTTTCTATAGATTGTTGTTTAGATAATCATTTCAGTGGATTTTGATTGTGTTTACTTATCATTAGCACTGTTTTTCGATCATTGATGGACCAACAATATGGTATCAGAGCCTTAGTGCTCTTGATTTGTTGACTTGTTGGGGTTTTAGAAAGTTTTCTTTTGATAAAAGCACTGTTTCATTCACTTCAGATTATTAGAGAGTGTTTTTAGCTTGAAAACCTTTTGAAAAATACTTGGTTTGAGCATAGGAAGCTATCCAATCATCCAATCACCAATTCATAGTGATCTGGGTAATTTCTAGCTGATTCTCTATTCGAACTGGATCTCAGTTGCTTCTAGCAAATTTATCAATTCTTCCAGCGAATCTAGCATAGTTCCAGCAAAACTACCATTTCTTGGATTTACTGAATTTTTCTTGGATTCCAGCGAAACTACATATTTTAAACGAAAATTCACCTTACTTGACCAAGCAAACAAGCGAAATTGCTGGCGAGATTGTCATTAGAATGAAAGTTCTACTAGTTTTAGCAAAATAGTGAGCGAAACTAGAACTTTTATAGCACTATTTAAGTGAAACTGCTGCCCATTTGTCGAGCGAAACTACGGGCGAATTTTCCAGCAAATTTACAGCATTTCAGCCTTGTGTCATTGAGCGAACTTATCAGCGAATCTAAGGAACTTTCAGCGAATTTATCAGCGAATCTACTGAATTTCAGAGAATTTTTAAAGTATTTAAAAATGACATCAACCAATATTACCATTTCTGATTTGGAGAGTGCTGCACCGAACTGGCCACCGAGGCTTATAAATGGAGACAATTTTGAGGAATGGAAATGATACTTGAAGGCCTTCTTCTATTACACAGACCACAATCAATAGGAGTCAAAAGTAAATGGTCCACATACTACAACTGTTACTGTTGGTCAAGTTACTTCTCCAAATACTAATTCATCAACCTTTATTGAAAAGGATCTCAAGTTAATTGATTGTGATCAGAAAGCTTTCGGGGCTTTAACCTTATGCTTATCACTAGACATAACAACCGTTTTACTGAGCACAAAAATGAAAAATCTTTGTATGATGCCTTATGTGAATTTTATTATGGAAACGAAAATCTAAAGAAGGACAAGAAAGCCCATGCTGAGAAGGAGTTTAACTCGTTTGTCGAACATAAGAACGAAAGCCTTACTGATCTTACTATTCGATTTTTGTCAGTCTCGAGCACTTTGAAGAAATATGATGAACAGTTGGGTAATCATGAGCAAGTGACTAAGCTCTTAAGTTGAAGTAGGAGAGAAACTTTGCTGATTACAAGCTCATGGATGTTATCAACAAATTGAAATCTTTTGACTTGGATTTAAAAAGAAGGGAATACAATCAATCCTTGGTGCCAACCATAGTATATCCATAAAACGCTGCATTAATCTCATCCGCTGCAAACTCGACTATGTATGGTGCAGCATATAGTGGATCTACAGGACTCTGTGTATTAGACAAGGCAAGTGGTGGATCCACAAGTGTCGGTTCAAGCTCAAAGACATCCATCACCATTCAAATTCCTTCTAATACCATGGCACTGTTTGGAATGTTTGTACACAGTTATGAAGCTTTAGTTGCGGGGGACCTCAAAGGTAAGCAAATGATTACTGAGGACATGTATTAGGTGAATCCATATGATTTGGAAGAAACTAATATTCACTGGAAAATGGCAATTCTCACACTACGTGCAAGGAGATTTATGGAGCGAACTGGAGGGAGAATCTTTGGAAATCAAAACCAAAATTCTAAACTTGGTTTTGATAAGTCAAAGTTAAGATGTTTCAATTGCAAACAGTTGGGGCACTTTAAGAGAGAATGTCCATCTCCAATCGTCACTGAACCGGGAATGTCTGGAACTTCAAAGGTTATCTCGATTACCGACAAGGAAGAAGCCAAGAAAAAGAAAGAAACAACATTGATTTCAAACTTCAACTGGAGTGCAGAGATTAAAGAAACTGAGGAAGAAATCAATCACGCGTTAGTAGCTGAAGTGGTGAGTAGTGATTAGGAGTAAGTAGAGGAGTTTGATCCTTTTAGAGAATTTAAGAATAAGGGCATGGGAGAAGCTTGTGATGGGAATCTTAAGCAACAGGGTCAGGATGAAGAAATGAAGGTTGAGAAAGTCAAAGAAAAGAAGGTTGATGAAGCTGATGAGTACAGAAAGCAAGAACAGGTTGACAAGGGGGAGGTTAAGCTGGAAGTAAATAAAGAAAGGAAGACGGAAGAAAGTGAAGTTAAGAGAGCAAGCAAGAAAGCAATGGAGCAGGAGAAGGAAGAAAAGAAGAAGAATACCCCAGTTTGTCAGTGCGAAAAGGCCTTAGTTGTAGAAAAAGTGATTATGGGCCTTGCTTATGAGGTAATTTAAGACATATGTTCTCCTCCATGCAAAATTAGATTATTTGGATCCTATAAAGCTAATAGGTTGTTATTAGAAAATGAAAAGGAATTAACAAATAAATAAGGAACTTAAAACAAATGAGTCTAAATATTTTATCAAATTAAATGAAGTTTTAAAAGAAAATGAGTATTTAAAAAGAAATCTTCTGGAAAGAAATGTAGAAATAAATTCATTAACTGAACGTGTAGGACTTGCTGAGTTTGAAACCAGCAAATTAAAAACCAAGCTTGAAAAATGGACAATTTCAGGGATGAAACATGAGGATCTTTGCAAGAAGCAACGGGGGGCTAGAATTAAGACTGGGTTGGGATGTGACGAAACAACTTATGTTTATCCTCCTCCAAGCATTTATTGTTATTCACCTATGCCTATACCTCATCCAACAAATGAATTGATTCAGAATGATACTAACAGTTTGTATGCAGGTCTAGAAGGAGTGAAGTATAAAGAGATTCAAGAGGATTATGGTTACGGTAGAAGTAGTGGTTTGGGCAGCTCTAGTTATAGCTTTTGTGATTCTAAAAAGTCTTTGAAAGACACTAGCTTAAGTAGTTTTTTATCCCAGTAGTCAGTTTCAGACAATGGCTTATGTAGTTCTAGTTCTAGTCCATCTTATTTATCATCAGATGTTTCTAAATCAATTACAAATGTTATCAATGCTTGTGTTAATGAAAATGATGCATGTTCAAATGAATCTTCAGTTAGACTTACAGACTCAAATTGTTTTGAAAAGTTTCTTTCATCCTATCCCATCTTTTACCCCAATTTGGATTTCTAAACCGAGAAAAACAGAATCATATTCCTCAGAGATTAAAATTATTAATGTAAATGAATCAGAATCTGTCAAAATTAAGGTCTCGAAAGAAAATTTAAAAGAATCATTTGATACGTGCAGTAGTTCTAATTCACATGTGACTGAATCTGAGGAAGATAGAGTAGTTGATCAAACTCCTGTTTCAAACTGTAAAAAGAAAGGTTTGAAATCCAATTGCATTAAATATGGGAAGGATGATCATGTAATTAAACAATGTCCAAAATACATTAATATAAATGTACATAATAGTTCTTTGGAAAGCAGATTAAATCAATTTGTAAATAATTTCTTTTATAAAAATTCTCATGCTCAAAAACACAAGTTTGTCAAAACTTGGGTCTCTATTTCTAAAGCCTAATGATCCTTTTTGTTCTAATGCCAGGATCATTCAAAAAAGTTGTCAATAGCTTATGGCATGTTTATAGCGGATGTTCCAGACATATGACTGGGTTGAAGGACCCTCTCACCAATTATAGGATAATAAATGGAGGATATGTTACATTTGCTAGAGACAAGAAATGTGGAAATATGATTGGTCAAGGAGAATTCTCAAATGGTTCATTGACTCTGAAGAAAGTGAACTATGTTCCAGAACTGGCATACAAATTGTTGAGTGTATCACAGATATGTGATAAAGACATTCCGGTATTGTTTATGTCAAATGAATGCTTGTTCTTGAAACCTGAGTTCACTATTCCAGAGGAACTAGTAATCATGCGAGCTCCAAGAAGGAATGATGCATACTTGCTGGATATAGGATCAACAGAATCAACCTCGACTGTGACATGTCTCCTATCAAAGGCTTCATCATCCGAATCCTTCTTGTGGCATAAACGATTAGGACATGTTAATTTTAAAAACATAAATAAGTTGGTTAAGAACAATCTTATCAGGGGTCTACCACTTAAAGATTTTTCAATGGTAGAAAAATGTATGGCTTGTGCTAAAGGAAAACAGCATAAAAGGCCATACAAGCTTAAGCTTGAAATTACAATTTCAAACCACCTAGAATTGTTACATACTGACTTATTTGGTCCTATTAGTGTTAAATCTATCATTAAGAAATCTTACTATTTGGTTGTTACAGATGATTATTCAAGATACTCTTAGGTAAGATTTCTAGCAAATAAAGGTGAAACCGCAGAAGAGTTGTAGAAACTGATCCTGTCAATTGAGACCATAAACAAACGAAAGGTTATGGCCATCTGAAGAGACAATGGAATCAAATTCAGAAACCACATCTTTGACTCATTCTGTGCAAGCAAGGGAGTTATCAGACAGTTTAGTGCTGTCAGGACACCTCAACAAAACGGTGTTGCTGAAAGAAAGAATTGGACGCTTATCGAAGCATCAAGAACTATGTTAATTGAGTCAAAGCTTCCAATTATTTTCTAGGCAGAAGCAGTTAATTGTTCATCCTATGTACTGAATAGGGTGCTTATCATAAAAGACAAGATGAAGACTCCATATGAGCTTCTTCATAAACGGAAACCCTTGATTGACTTCTTCCGTCCATTTGGTTGCTCATGTACTTTGCTAAATACGCAAGCTCAGAAATCAAAGTTTTATGTTGTTTCTGATGAATGTTTCTTTGTTGGATACTCTTCCTCAAAAAAGGCATATCGGGTGTACAATAAAAGAACGTGCATTGTGCAGGAATCCTTCTATGTTGATTGGCAAGAGTCAAATTCACCAAACATGAGGACACTGTCTTCAAATCTTTCAATCTTCCAATCTTTAATGATGATGTTGTTCCTTTAAATAGTGTGCAAATCATTCCTTTGCCAGAACCACAACAATAACCACAACCACCTCCACAACCCGAACCTCACCCACAACCACCGATTGACCCTCCACCTCCACCTCTATTTGATATTCAACCCACACCTCCACCAAAACTGATTTCTTAATTACAACCATCTTCCCTTTCACAGCCATCCCAAACTAAATCTTCATCTTATTCAAACCCATTAACCCTTAATTCCAATTTTAAAACCCTAAGATTACCCATATGATTACATCACTGGTTCCATTACTGATGGTGTGAGGACACAGAGTCAATATGTATTGATAAATGAATGTATTTATGAATGTTTCTTATCTCAAATTGTACCCAAGAATGTCACAGCAACACTTTAGGATCCAAGTTGGGTCGAATTTATGCAAATGGAGCTTCAACAATTCTGGAAACTGAAGGTTTGGCAACTAGTCAATCTTCCTCCAAGTAAGTTTTCTATTGGTACCAAATGGTCTACCGGAACAAACCAGATGATCGAGGGGATGTAATCAAGAACAAGTCTAGGCTGGTTGTTCAGGGATTTGCTCAAGAGGAGGGAATTGATTACACTGAAGTGTTTGCTCCGGTTGCTCACATTGAAGGTATCAGAATCTTTCTTGCTCATGCCGCTCACAAGAAATTTAAGGTCTTTCAAATGGACATGAAGTGTGCATTTCTATATGGGAACATTGATGAGGAGATATATGTCTGTCAGCCTCTAGGTTTCGAGGATCCATATTTCCTAGATAAAGTGTATAAGCTTGATAAATCCTTATATGGATTACATCAAGCACCTCACATCTGGTATGAAACCTTGATACAATATCTGCTCAGCAAAGGCTTCTCCCGTGGCACTATAGATTTGATACTATTCAAGAAAGAAGTTGATAATGAAATGCTGATTGTTCAAGTGTACGTTGATGACATTATTTTCGGGTCAACAAATGAGAAACTGTGTAGAGAGTTTGAAGAAGTGATGAATGATCACTTTGAAATGAGCATGATGGGGGAGTTATGTTTTTCTTGGGATGGCAGGTTGAACAAAAGCCTAATGGCATTCTGATTCATCAGGAAAAGTATGTTCAGAAGATTCTCAAGAAATTAAAGATGGATAATGGGAAACCCGTAGATGCTCATCATTATCGCTCTATGATCGGGTCTCTCATGTATCTCACTGTGAGTTGCCCTTATATTACATTCTCTGTGTGTTATTCTACCCAGTTTCAAGCTAACCTGAAGGAATCTTATGAAAAGGCTGTAAAACAAATCTTTAGATACCTCAAGGGTTCCTCTCGATTGGGTCTTTGGTATCCAAAGGGAGGGAATTTTGATTTACATGCCTATTCTGACAGTGATCACTGGGGTTGTAAGATCAACCAAAAATCAGTTACTGGCGGATGTCAATATCTCAGGGATTGTCTTGTTTCATGGCAAAGCAAGAAGCAGACAACTGTATCACTATCAACAGGAGAAGCTGAATACGCTACTACATCAAGTTGTTGTTGCCAAGTGCTTTGGATTCAACATCAAATGATGGATTATGGCATCAATTTCCTTCACACACCACTCTTTTATGATAATGAAGCTGCTATTGGAATTGTCAAAAATCCAATTCATCACACTTGCACCAA
>BJCO01465991.1:0-11776 GCA_018326465.1 Flaveria floridana
TATGCACACGTTTCCACGTTACGCGATTAATTCTCAATTTACATGTAAAACACACAAGCACATAAACGTAACGCAATAATCACATAATCAGTTAAGTTACCTTTAATTAATCATTATTAATTATCATTAGGTCACCAACGTTAAACGACAACCAGTGTGTGCTCAAGACACGTGTATGCAAGACTTAACGAGACTAACGGAGTTTCGTAACGTAAAATTTCCGGGTGTCACACATGAGTTGAGGAAACAGCTAACCTGCATGGGTTTGTGATCACTCGTGTAAGAATCACACTCATAAATGAAATATAATCCTTATATTTCCAAAACCTAGCTTGAAAACACGATAATCAAATATCAAAACTGGAATTAATCACTATTAAAAGTTTTATACAGTCAGAAGTACGTAATATCAAATGAAGAAACAATGGAGACCGAATTGAAGCATTGAGTTGCTACTTCAATAATCAAATTTATTAGCAACAACATATGTCATTAAGAGAAAGGAGATCTGTTACTTCAATCACACGATTATACTCATTAGTTGTTATGGATTCCAGCAATCCAACTCGAAATCATCCAAAGCATAAAAAATGAAAGCTTACAACTGCATTGATGGAATCGGAGCCCTAAAAATCGTACACACATAATCGTTAATGCATAAAAATCGAAGAAAACAACGTACACTTATAGTAAGATGCAATGAACCTATGAACTACAACGTACACTTGTAGTAGAAAAAAACTATAGTTTTAAGCACTAAATCACATACTGATCCAGAGTAATGTATGTAGTCATTGTCCGTCAGCTGTGTGATCTTATCAGATGCCCTGTTAGCCACATACAACCCAGATAAAAACAAAGTTCCAATCACCAACTCAATATACAACATAAAAATGATTAAAACAACCAATTGAACATGACCAATATTGTTTGTGCATGAAAGACAAAGGGAGTTGAATTTACCGGTGTTAGTTCGCGAATTGGCGCCCAGAATTACACCACCATTTTAAGTAACACTGACGATTGTTGTTCTCGAATTGAGTGAGGAGCATTAACATCGACAATAGCATCACGATCGATCGTATTGTTGTGAAGGATTCGTGAAAATCGTGAAGAAAAAAGACCTAATTTTTAGAGATTTGTTGCTTCGTTAAAATAATGATACCTAATACATGTATTAGGTATCATTATATTTTGACGATGCTTTTATTTATATTCACATTTTGATATAAATTTTATCAAAAAACGAATGAGAATAAAATATGTTTTTATAATATTTTTATTTAAATTTGGTTTTTCAAAACAATGTAGTTCTCATTGTGTCGTCATTGTCATGATTCGATATAAGCTTTATCCAAAACAAAGCTGCCGCAACATGCGTCCACACTTTTGTAATATGCTTGCATCACTTTTTTATAATTAATAACTTTTAAACTATGTACCTTTTGGTATCATAGACTATGGTCCATGCGCTTAGCTTTGCGATATTATACCGAACCGAATTAGTTATGAACGAAAATCATCATAACTGTTGGAATTGAACTTAGAGGCTCGAAAAATCAAATCAAGATGAAGATTAAGATCAAGTCACGCGAGAACCTAAAGTTGTCACGCGAAAACATACTTCTCGCGCAACAACATCCAGTCACGTGACAACATTTATTCACGTGAGAACTTCTAGTTAGTATATATATAGAAGTTTGTTTTGTAATTAGAACTTCTATTTTTTCTAATTTTCATACGTATTGTAATCATTTAAAATCAGAGACCAATATATTTTGAAGTTATTTATATTCATGTTCATATGCTTTCGATTCTTCTTCTTCTTCTTCTTCTTCTTCTTCTTCTTCTTCTTCTTCTTCTTCTTCTTACCGTGAACGGTTATATTCTGCGTTCTCTTCACGAGATTGATTGTGTTATTGTGTTAATACTTACAATTGATATCAGAGCTTGGTATGCTCTAGATCGATTGATTTGAAGATTAAAGAAGTAATTTGAAGTGTTCGTGAACCTTGAATTGCTTGATAGTCAAATTTGTACTTGATTTCTGTTGAATTTGATCATTTTTGAAGATGATAAAGCTAATTGAATTGGTGTTTGATGATTTGAAGATGTTTTTGATCTTAATATAGATTAATCGAATCAATTAGAGACAATTAGAATCTTAATTGAACCTAAATCGCTAATTGAACACTCAATTAATCAAATTCTAATAAATTGGTTAAAGATTAAAGCCGAAAATATTCAAAATCACATAAAAGAATCAGGCGAAACTTGATAATTCTATACGAAAAGTTAGTTTTTGCGTGAAAAGTTGAAGTTTCACAGAAGTTTGTTACAAAAGATTCCATTCGCGCGACAACTTTCAGATTTCACAAAATTCAGTTACTAGAGTTACCGGGTGAGAAATTTGTATTGTTCGTACGAGAACTCTGTGATTTCGCACGAGAACTTGGTCATTCGCTCGAGAACTTTGAGTTTGAAGCATTTCTGATTTCTAAGTGAGAAAAATGGCAAATATGAAGCACGTCACTGCCACTTTTAATCTCGACAATGAGATTGGTACTAGTACGAAGCCACCTCGCTTGCTCAATGAAGAAGATTATCCAGACTGGGCATATCAGTTTGAGAACCATGTCATGTACACTGAACCCAGGATGATAAGATCTATCAAACAAGGTCCATATATCCCGGTGTACAAAAATGACAAAGGAGATTTGGTTCCTAAACCTAAACATCTTTAGGATGAAGAGGATTTGAAAAGGATGGATCTTGATGATAAGTCGGATGCTCCTATCACTATGGCACTTACAACTGAGATAGTACAGAAGTTCAAAGATTATACCAAGGCTAAGGATTTATGGGATGCTATGGAAGAGCAAATCATAGGAAATAAAGAAATAAGAGAGAGTTAGAAAAATATGCTTAACCATGAGTTCAATTTGTTCAATTATATTCTTGCGAAGACATTAGAAGCTCAAATGTCTAGGTTTATGAAGGTGATCACAAAGATGAAGAGTGCAAGAATTATTCTGGAGAATATAGCAGTAAACAAAAAGCTATTAAATTCTCTCCCATATAGCTGGAACAACAACTGTACTACCATCAAAAGAACCGAGGATCTGTTTACCTTGTCACTCAGTGATCTTATCTCAACCATCAAATCCTATGATATGGATGATAAGCAAAGAGCTACAAACTACATCAATATAATAGGAGCTGAAGCATTGGTATTGTATGCCAAAATGGCTAGTAATCCAAATCATTATATCGGTTACTCTCAGTTGTGTCAACAACAACAGTCCGCAACTTCTGCTCATCCAATGTCAAATATCAATCATTGCCCCAATCTTTGCCTCAATACCAAACTTCTCATCTAAATCCTTATATCCAAGCTCAAATCCAACCATAACCTCAACTATACCCACAAATTCAAGCTTCTCAACCTACACAACAAGCCTTTATTATTAACTCGCAACCCAACAAACAAACCATTCAGATAGCTGAAGAGCACCTAACTCTGTTTACTTCTTTTATGGATAGTTATGAATGTTAGGAATGTTTTCGTAGGGAGTAATAACGGATTTGGCGTGAAACCAGATCAAACAGCGTGGAATTCTATTTGATTGGAAATCCAATCGGTGAGAACAAACAACCTGATCGATCTAACGATTAAACAAACATTAAGAATGAGTTGGAATCGATCAGAAACGAACTATGAACTTGGAAGGATGACTTGGGACGCTCTGGACGGCTAGGGTATGATAGTATTCGAAGTGTTCTGTTTTTCCAAGAATTATGTGGTATTTATAGGTTTTCAGTGTCCATTTGTACAACTGAACCATTAGCATGGTTCAGTCGTGCGACTGACTCATGCGTCTGACTCATACGCATGACTGAAGGTTCAGTCGTGCGACTTAGTTAATCTTTTGTCTCAGTCATATGACTGATCCAGTCACCTGGTTCAGTCGTATGACTGGTCCATAAGTATGGTTCATTTGTGCGTATGGTCCATAAGTATGGTCCATTGGCATGAATAACCACTTGACTAAGTTGATCACATTTCTGAATCATTATTGACTCAAAACTATGTACAACAACCTCAAACCTATATATAATGTTCATAAATATAAGTAATTACAATATGAATATGATATAAACAAAGACAATTCAACATCAAAACTCACATCATATTTCATTAAATATTTTCATTACATATGTGTAAGAAATGAAAGACATTTACATTAAGAACGTAAACTAGGAACAATGTATCAATAAACTCCCCCTTGGACCTAGTTTATCCTATTGTCTAGCATTGTTCATATATTCTTGGAATTTCTCATACTTCTCCTCTTTTGTGACTCCTGCGAGTATCTCGAATGGAAAGCAGAGTCGTATCACATGTTGGAATTGGAGAGCTTTTACAATATCTTGTGTGTCATAGAACAGTGGCCACTTGTACAATGTCTAAACATCATCAGCAGACAAGTTAGTGAGCCACATTGGGTCAAATACCCTGATAGTCTTTATTTTACCCTCTCCGTTTAGGACTATGACCGCTTCCCCCGTCCTCTAGTCGTAATACCACCATTTGAAGTGTGGAGTGAAGTCCTGAGGCATCTCCCGTAATGGGATCTTAGACATTGTGCGTGGGGGACTCCAGTTCAGCACTACCTTCAGCTTCCAAGTGATAAGGTCAACTTTAGTCTTATGAACGAACCTCTTAGGTTGTTGAGGTCTGAAGTTTACCCATCTGGTGTGGTATTCTCTCTTTAGTGTCATCTCGAACCAGCCCGACATCTTCCTCGGGTTGGCATACAAAAGATCTAAACAGGCCAACCTGTTTAGCTCAAAACCAGGAAGAGTCTTCAGATCGTGTGGATATCTGAAGTACTCAATCCCCTTCTCCCGCTTAATAGCGTATACCTATAAATCTTCAAGATAGGCCCAACTGATGATTTTGCCTAACACCTTCTGACGTCTCCTAACCTTGTACAGTTTGGTGTAGGCGTTTGGCATTGGAGGTTCACGTTGGGCTCTCGTCTCTTTTAAACAAGCTGCCCATTCAGCCTTCTTTAAATCAACATCATCATCTGTGGCTTGGGCTTTACCTTCCTCTTTTTCTTTCTCTTTCTCTTTCTCATCAAGTGTTCCAAAAGTATCACTGCCAAATGTTTCACCCAAGTCAGGGATAACATTACCTCAGGGTCAGCGTACTCTGGAAATACTCTGATGTGACATCTTTGATCTTGATCTCATCCACACCTTGTAGCTATTCATCACTAACAACATCGACCTTAGGAGCATCTTTGACATGCTCGTCTGGATTTAGTCTGAACATATCTGCAAGCTGCTCATCAGTCAGGTCGTGGATGATTTCTCCCTCCTCTATAGTGTAACTCACAGACCGTCTTACTATCCCTTATAAATCAAGAATCATTGTGAGTTGAGTCTTGATTTGCTAAAGGGGAGCAATATCATAGTCATCGGTCTGTTGAGTTGTATCTATTCGATTACACAACCATGTATACATTAATCATTTATTAAAGACATTAAACACAAATTTTCATAAATTACATTAATGTAATAAACATTTCAAGTACAAAAGTTTTAAATACATAAATGTTTAAGCATTACTTTTCCCTTCATCGTGTGTCTCTTCAGCTTGAGGAGCTGAGGAAGAGGCTCATTGATCTTGGTTTCTCTTGGTGCGCCTCTCCCTTGTCGATGGTGTAGAGGCTGATGCAGTTGCATCACCTGCCTGATCATCATCCTCATCATCATCACCTCTCTTGTCCTTCCCACTTCCTCCAGCTTCCTCCTCATCTCCTTCGTCATCTGATTCATCATCGCTCGAGTCATCATCATCATCATCTCCATCATCGTCTCCATCACCCTTTATCTTGAGAGGCTCAGTCTTCGTACCCTTTAGCCTTAACATCATCTTCTTATTTTGCTTCTCCAGCTCATCAATCCTTTTGGCAGATGCAAGCACGAGCTCGTTTTGAGCTTGTAGGGCATTATAAGCTAGAACTAAAGCTCTCTCATGAGCTTCGTTCGTCTCAGTAAGTTGGGCAATCTGCTTGTCCTGTGCTGCATTAACTGCCATCAGTTGGTTTAGCTGGTTGGCCCTCATATCGTCGGTTGCCAACAGCTTCAACACTAATCGGTTTAGGCTGGCCAACTGTTACTCTAACCCAACGGTGGGTAGAGTAGAGCTCTGTGTCTGTGGGAACTGTGAAGATGTGCCAGCTTGGGTAGTAGAAGGTGAAGTTGTGGATGTGGTGTAGATGGGTGTAGGAGTGGGAATGAATTGAGGTGGAACTGTTTTGGGCATGGTGGGAGAGGTGGATGTGGATGTATGTGTGGTGGATGGTATGGTAGTGGTGGTGGCTGGGATGGTAGTAGTGGTGGCTGGGATGGTAGTAGTGGTGGCTGTGGTCGGGGTGGTGTTAGTGGCTGTGGTGGTGGCAGTGATAGAAGAACTTATCAGAATGAATCTCTGCCTTTTGCCCTTCTTGCAATAGGGTTGGGCCATTCATTTCCTCCTGGAACCCTTGGCAATCTGGGCTCCCCCTGAGCTTATCGGCTGGTCGGGTGTGTATAATGGGTCTGTGACATCAGCATCACCACCCTCAGAACTAGATTGGCGTCCTCCAACCACATCCTTTCCCTTCTCAGTAGCCACAACTCGGCTACCGACTCTCCTAGTGAGAGGCTCATCATCTGACTCCTCCCCTTCAACTACCAAGAATTCCCAGTGGATGGCAGCCTGCTCGGATCCACCGGGAGCTGAGGAACCACTCTGCTGAGGTGGTGGAGAGATAGTAGACGTGTCGGTGGCTCGTGTTTGACTAGAGCCGTCGTCTCCACCACCCTGACCGTGATCTTGGTCATCATCATCGTCGTTGTCGTCGTCTTGAACCATGATAGGCTGAATGTCTGAATCACTGTCATCGTGGCGCCACTTCTTTCAAGCGGGTGCCAAAATAACCTCCTGACTGGGGGCTTCACCTGCGTCCCCCAGGAAACCTTCATCCTTCCTAGGGTAGTGTCATCCATCACCTCTAGGACTACCTTATCATCCTTCTCTTTAGGCAACGAGGGGAGCTTCTCATCAATAATCATCTGTAGGAACCTAGGGTACATGCAGAAACCCTCTTTCCCCTTCGCCTTAATGTTCTACCTCAAATACGCGAAGAACATCCTAGAAAAACTAAACGGGTGGTTCAGTACCAATGCAACGAATGCATTCTGGATTTGGTCACTTATCTTGTCAAATCCACCTCTTCTTGACGCGATGCACTTGAGGATCATATGTGCCAAGTACTTAAACTATGGGCACATGTTTCTCTTGTTAACACGCCGGCATTGATGTCACCGGTGTACTTGATCCTTAAGAAACATCCCCGAACAGTCAGGGGATGTAGCTTGGTTGGGTGATCTCCATCCTCACCCAAGTCCAAGACCCTCCGGGAGCCGTCTTCCCCTATGTCAATGTCTTGGCCGAAGACAGAACTTCAGATCCGGTATGGATCAACTGAGCGATCTACAACAGCATTCTCCCAGAATGTCTGCTACAATGAGCGATAAGGTGTGCACGGAGTAGAAATGGCTCTGTGGATCCTCGATCATCGAAGAAAAGCAATGATCTGAGCAAACTGTGAAGCTTTCCAGGACGTAGGATCGAGGTAAGCACAGATATTGTGCTTGGTGCTCATCGTCCATCTATAAGCCATTTTGCTGCAACACAAGTAACAAACACGTTAGATCCGTTCACAAGAGAGAACATTCGAGTTTGAATAGATTTTATCAAACTGGTTCAATCGTACGATTGAACCATGCGACTGAACTCAGTCGTGCGATTGAGCCTCCTACTGGACTTATTCGTATGTCATGACATGCGGTTGAGTCAGTCGCGCGATTGAGTCACCGATTGATTCAATCATGCGTCTGGCTCTATCGTGCGACTGAAGTTTATCCGTATGTCCTTTCGCATACCCTCTGTTCTAGTCCAAAAATTTTGAATCTTTGTCAAATCTGTCATTTACACTTCAAGATTAGATTCATTAGACGTGCAAGGACTCAAGTTTACACTTATTATCTTTTAAATGCATGTTTAGGTTCATTTAAGTGTTCTATGTTAGGGTTTTTAGTCTCGTTTCTTGTTTTAAGTGATTTGAACATTTTGGATCGATTTGACGTTGTTATTTGACATGTTTTCAGTCTCCCTATACCTGTAGATGGAAAGTAATCAGTTAGTCAGGCAAGAATCGATCAATAACGAAGAAAAATTTGATAAAGGGTGGGTATGGTAATTGGTGGTTTTGGAGAGTTTTTGAAATCAAGTGTTAGGCTACAACTGACTGAGTCCCTTTTCATACTGGTTTGTGTTTCAGTCGTGCGACTGGACCCATACGCATGATTCATTCATGCGACTGAGGTTCAGTCTTACGACTGACTTACACTTCTTCAGCTAATCATATGATTGGTTCATACTTGTGATCCAATCATATACTTGATCCATACTCATGGTCCATCATGTGATTGGCTCATACTCATGGTCCATTCATGCGATTGGTTCATACTTATGGTCCAATCATGCGATTGGTCCATACTTATGATCCAATCGTGCGATTGGCTCATACTTATGAGTTTGACTTCACTTTTCCCAACCTTTCAAAACCTTGAATTTGATATATGACATTATGACCATTGATCGTCTCAAACATGATCCTTTTAACTGAAAACTTTTGATCACCTCAGACGTGATCCTTTTAATCAAAACTGTTTGATCACCTCAGACGTGATCCTTTTACATGAATACCTTATGATCACCTCAGACATGATCCTTTTACCATTTCAGAAACAAGCTTTTATCAAATAACATTAGGTTCAATTTTTGACATTCACAGATTTCCTCTTGTTACATAGTCCGACATCGACTCGATACAAATATAACTAAAACTAATATAACCTTTAAACACACTAAATTAAGACAATCCTTTTGTATTTTTCATTTAAGGTGGGTTGAAAATATTTTAACTTTTCTTAAACGATTTCTCCCCCTGAGCAGAATAGCTTTAAGCATTTTCAACTTATCTAGAAAGATTCTTATGGAATCATACAGGCATAAACATAATCATTTGGGACCTTTTATATTTATGTAAATACAAGGAATGTTATATTTACCAATTACAGAGTATTATTCATCTAAGAGTCATGAAAACTAACAGGAAATCATGCTAGAGCTGTTATGTAGAATACATTGATTTTGACCATCGGGGAATGCTGCCATGATGATTGTCAGTATATTTGTCCACCTAAATCCATACAAAGATTTTTTACATACATTGGTGATTATTTAGGTTGATTATTTCAATAAGTATTTGTGGATCCCACACTTATATGGTAATCAACTTTCCTCAGGAGAATTTTGAGTGGTCTATGGGTTTTTGACAAGAAGAAACTATTCTAAGAGCTTTCAAAGAGATGCCAAGCCTCAGGTCAGTGCAATCGCACAACCGAGAGGTGCAAACAACAATGAATTCTAGAATATTTAGATTGTGCTTATCCTCAGGTCAGTGCCATCGCACAGCAGAGAGGCACGCAACCTATCTTCTTGTTAGAGCAATTTTATTTTACGTATATCGCACCAACAACATTTGTCATTAGCTTGATTGCGTTGCCCATTTTTCATGCATTTTGCTCATTTTTATGGTCGTCCGCACACATTTGTGGCGTTCATTTTGCTCTTCATCCCTTATTGGAAATAAGTTGATTGTGTTAACCAGGGATGAGATGGAAGGCCACAGCCTATTGAATGATTTAGTTTCATATTTATTCACCAATGAAGTCTACTAGTCTACTGTGTTGAATCTACCGACACATCATATAATGGACTAACAGCCCCTAGATCTACTTTCTCTATGTACCCACAGTAGCAGACTAGCTTACTATCATTTTTCAACTCATTAGCCTTTGACTTCTTAGACTTATAATTTTTGGTAACTTTGAATATAACATTTTAGTACATTTAAATCCTTTTGGAGTCCCAAACAATTTTATGCCTTTGTACTATCATTTTCCATTATCACGAATCGATTTCACCGATTTGATACCTTTGCTTTTTAGCTTATCTGCCCGCCCCTGTTTTTTTAAGTACTTAAATACTAACTACTGAAATTAAAACAAATCTCTCCCTAAAATTCTAAAACCAAAAATCTTTTTGTGTTTTTGAATTTTTAAAGACAAAAAAATAAAATAAAGAAAAATAAAATTAAAAAACAAAATTAAAACATAGAGACGGACTATGAACTTGATTCGTCTGGAATCACATCATCTTTCTTTTTAACGCCATTGACCTGTAATAGCTAATGAAATCGAGGTTTATCAAAAGCTTTTGTGTAGAGGTCAGCGTGTTGGAAATCCGTGTTAATTTTAACAACATGGATTAATTGTTTTTCAAAATAATCACGTATAAAGTGATATTTAATACCGATGTGTTTAGTTTTAGGGTGTTGGACCGGATTTTCGGTGACAGCAATAATAGCAGAATTATCAACAAATATAGCGGTGTTAGAGAATTTCAAACCATAGTCTCGCATTTGCTGTTGAATCTAGCTGTTGAATCTAGATGATTTATGAACAGCAACTTGCCATAACAACGTATTCAGCTTCACATGTTGACAGAGCAACAGACGTCTTCTTCTTACACTTCCAGGTGACTAATCGTCTTCCAAAGAACTGACATCCCGCAGATGTTGACTTGTAATTCATCTGCAACCACCGTAATCTGAGTCACTATACGCTGTTAGCTCAAAGTCATCATCATAAGGATACCAAAACTCAAGTGTTGGAGTACTCTTCAGATAACAAAAGATCCTTTTTGCCCAAATCAGATGATTTACTTTTGGTTTTGCCTGATATCTGGAACAGGGACACGTGGCATACATAATATCAGGACGAGAAGCTGTGAGGTACATGAGAGATCTGATCATTCCTCGACACATAGTGACATCAACCAGATCACCATTTTCATCGTGTGCCATATCATGGTTCGTGGAAAGTGGAGTACCTGCAACTGTTTCATTCTCCATATCGAACCGACTAAGGATATCTCCAACATATTTGGTCTGATGCATGAAGATTCCATTTGGTTTCTGATCTACCTGTAAACCAAGAAAGAAGTTCATTTCTCCTATGGCACTCATTTCAAACTTAGCTTTCATCACCGATTCAAATTCTTTACATAATGCTTCGTTCTTGGAAACAAAGATTATGTCATCCACGTATATCTACACCATTAGTAAATCACCGTCTTTTTCCTTAATGAACAACATGCAGCCGATTACACCTCTTCGAAATCCATGTTTCAGCAGATGAGTAAAGAGTTTCTCATACTAGGCTTGAGGGGCTTGATGGAGCCCGTACAACGCCTTGTCTAGTTTATACACTCTGTCCTGATGATAAGGATCCTCGAATCCTTTGGGTGGTCTGACGTAAACTGTTTCACGGATCTCATCATGAAGAAATGCACTCTTCACATCCAATTGATAAACTTTGATCTTTATAAAGGATGCATAGGCTAGGAAGATTCTAATTGCTTCCATCCTAGCCACTGGTGCAAACACTTCATTGTAGTCAACTCCTTCGACTTGCCTGAACCCTTGAACAACCAGCCTAGCCTTGTTTCTGATTATGACCCCTTGGTCATCCTTCTTACACCGAAGAACCCACTTAGTGCTAATCACTTTTGCACCTTTTGGTCTGTCGA
>BJCO01465994.1:0-13610 GCA_018326465.1 Flaveria floridana
ACCCACACGATTGATTCATTCATACGACTGAGTCAGTCTTATGACTCAATCGTGCGTTTGGCTCAATCACATGGTTCAGTCGTGCGACTGGCCTATTAGCATGGTCCAGTCGTGCGACTGGATCATAAGACTTAGATAAACACATTTCTGAACCTTTAACGATACAGAACTATGTTTAACAACTGTAAACCCATATAACATGTTCATATAAGCTTGTAATAAACAATAATATAAATAGATATAACATTCAATAACCAATAAACATTCAACAAAGAGTTTTCATTACATATATCAAAACATTACATCAATGTAACAAAATGAAAATCATTTACATTTAAGCACACTAGAACTAGAACTAGAACTATGGACATGTGTACTAACAAGTTCACTCTGGTCAGCCTGAGTTGGTATCTCAAGGTAGCACCATTCCACTCTCAATCACCAACTCATAAAACCCAGTGTTGACTGATCACACTGAACCAACATCTCCAATCCTTCGTCTTCAGCAATAACTACCTCAACAACAACATCAAGAGCAGGCAGATCAAGCAGTTGAGTCATGCTCAAGCTCAATAAGTGTGGCACCTACTGAAGTTAATGATGATGAGATTGCTGATCAATATCAAGAAGGTGTAGAAGAAACAAGTTATGTTAATGTTGTTGCCTATCATGAAGATGATCTCAGTGACAAGGACATCCCTGTAAGCAAAAGTTATTTGGTGGCTGAATATAACAAATTCCTTATCAAATCAAACAAAAGAAAGCAAAGAATACAAGAGTTGAAGGGTGTGATAAAAGAAAAAAGATAATGAGTTGATGAAACAAGAATCAAGACTAAAAAGATTAAGAAAAGATGCATAATGCAACAATGAAGTAATTGAAGCACTACTTCAATAGGAAAAAGAACTTCTAGAGTCAGTAAAGCATGAGAAATGTGAAAAGGAGAAGCTTGCATTGGAAATTGATCATGTAACCAACTCTCTTTTTACTCAATCTGCTCTGTTAAAAAGGAAAAAGGAAGAGATTGAAGAGCTAAAGATGAAAATTTATGCTCTTGAGTCAAATGCTGCTCCATCAACAAAACCATTAAAAGAATCTTCTGAGACCTCTAAGCAGCTTATACTATACTCCAGGAAGAGAAAGTACTTAGGTACTACTCAGAAGAAGGTGAACAATGTTGAAGATCCACCTAAAAGATCAAGGGCTACATCCCCTAAACACATTCCTTCAGTAGATTTATCTACTGTGAAGACTATTTCTCATAAGGATACTGACAGTGATGATAAATAGAATGAGCTTATTAAGATGGACTCTCCAAAAGAACAAAAAGATTCAAAGGTTGATAACCTACTGACAACAAAAGACATCTTGGAAGAGATGCCTGAGTCAACCATGTTTATGACTCTTATCAACCATGGTTTTCCGTGTGACATGGTTGAAAGGATGAATCTGGAAGGATTCAATACTTTCATGATATAGTATTAGTATTGTGCCTACCTGAAAGTGACCTCAAAGATCTGCAAAGGTTAATCATCTTTAACTACCCAATTCAACCAAGAGGAAGAGACTTATCTGTATTGTTGGGAAAGTTAAAGACTAAATTCAGAGATGATGTGCTTAAAGAAGCTAAGAGAGAGGATGATGAACACAAGAGAATAATACAAGGGCTGAAAAGGTTTGAATCCAACGCCTTTGAATTGGTTGATGTTAAATTTTTAAAGAGGATTGAATACACCAATAGAAAAATAGTAGTAATAAAGTCAATTGATGGAAATCAATACACATATCCTATAACAGAATGGAGATATGTTGAGAAGACAAAAGAGCTAGTGCTGCTAAGGAATGCAGAGAACAAGAAACCTGATCCTGTGGAAATCAAGTTGCTCCATCCTAGCTATACTTCATACTTACATGACAAATTCTTCCCAAAGTTGACTGATGAAAGAGCTCAAAATGATCTATTCCTACATGTCCATGTATTTCAAGTGGTTGATAAACTGCATGTAAAAGCATACAAGAGAAGAAGATATAATGTTGGACTATTGAAAGGAGAAAACATTGAAGAAGTATCAGAACTGAGGATCTCAGAGCAATATGAGTTGGAAATAGTCCACAACAACAATGTTTTGGAAACTCTTACAACTGAAGAAGATGTTCCAGGGCTTAGTTTCGAAACTCTACAGAAGATTAGCAAGATGAAGATCAACTACAAGTATGATGATTAGAAGACTGTTGTCTCATACTAGTACAACAAAATTATAGCAAGAGTAAATGAGCTTTTAGTTTTGAAGAGCTAATTACAAGTGTCTAAGCCTAAGGGGGAGTATTGTTAGATCTAGAAGTAATAGATCTAAATCATTTTGTATAGGCTTAGAACTTTAATCAATACTTGTAATGAATGATTGTAATTCATTATTTTGATATATGCATTATGTATATAGGTTAACCCATATGTGTGTTGATTTATGTGTATGATGGCAGGTAAAAGCATTATACTTGGTCGATCTGTGAATTTGACCAAGTGTAAGAAACATCTACGGATGAACATTTTTGTTCTTCCATAGATATGTTTCTTACAAGACAAACATCCGAAGATCTTCTACGGATGAACATCGGTATTCACTGATGAACAAACACCAGGAATAAACTGAAGTGAAGACTCCTGCGGAAGACCAATCTCCTGCTAAAGAGCAAAAGTTCCTGCGAAAGACAAAGTTTCTGAGGAAGACCAAACACTTGGATGCATTATACAAGTGTTACAAGTCAACAAGTCAATTTCAAATCCCAAGAGATCTGGTGTTTCCTTAACAGAATCATAATAACTAGCATCCTTCGGAGAGACCTTTATGCCAGCACCGGTTGCTCTAACTTGAAGGGTGAGATTTAAGCGGCAAAAGATTTGTATGTTGGTTACGTTGTGTGGTAGGGGAATGGAACCAAAAGAGTGGTTCTAGCCGAGAGATAGCCCTTCTATGGAATCCAAATTAGTGACTACAACCAGATTTCACTGCATGGAAATTAGCGATTACATCCGGTTTTATCTGTTAAGAGTTTATGATAGAGATGGTGGTGCAGGCCTACCTACCTATAAACATAATCATTTTTCAGTTAAGAAAAGAATTCGACAAACGTATCTGAAAGCAAACCTACCTCTAAACATTATCGTTTTTTGATTAACAAAAGAAACCTACAAACCTACCTGAAAGCAAACCTACCTGTAAACACAGTCATTACCACCACTTGAATGCCCGCTGTGAACCCTTTGTTGTAAAGGGTGATTGGTTCCCTCTCTTTTCTCTCCCACTTGATCTTTCTTTGATTTTTCTTTTTATTTGTGTGTTTTGAGGCTGCAATAAGGCTAGAGTAATTGTTAAGGTCCAGAGATTATTTTAAATTTTGCATCCCCTTTCAATCTCCCTTTATGCTCTAATGTTATACATCAAACTTTAAAAGTTGTAAAACTTTTAAAGTTAAGAGTTTTGATAAAAACACAATGTTGACCCTCCAATATCAATATATATAGTTTGAATACATTTTCTAATTTTTTTGGACCTATCGGGAGATTGGGTCTTGAACGGTCGCCTCTCCTACCCTTCCATTGCGACACTCCTGAACATGTAACAAATTAAAGCTAAGGGAGGACGGGGCGCCGCCCGAAGGGGGCTCGGGTAGGGTGGTACCCGGGCGATAACACCACCGCCACCCCCTCGAGTAGCCACCCGGGTAATTGATATCGGTTTCCACTAGCCGAGATGATACCCGTTGGTGAACGGCTATATAGCCGTTAAAGCTAACCGTTGCGAGCCGTTAGAGTCCAAAAAAAATATTTTTTTACACTATAAAAATACTCACACACATACACAATATTAATCTATACAAACACACATATACAAACACAAACACAATCATAATATATTGTCATGGATACCCGAAGGTCAAAAAAGACTAGTAGCAAAAAATCCCGAGGTGCTGGTTCGAGTTCCCAAGGTGGTGGTTCGAGTTCCTGAGGTGGTGGTGGCGCGTCCCGAGGGTATTCACCATAACCTTATATACCAGAACCATCACTACCATAATACGGATACCCACCACAAGGGTATTCATCGAAATCTCCACCGATGTTTGATCCATTTTCATACCAAAATCCAAATTTTGGTCAACCCGACTTCCCAATCGATGAACCACCGATGTTCGATCCATTTGGCTACCAAACCCAAAACGTACTGGACGAAGAAGAAGAAGAAGAAGAAGAAGAAGAAGAATTTGTTTCGGACACTCAACAAGAGTACGAAGATGATGACAAAGACGAAGGCCCGGGCGAGCAACAACCGCAACGAAGGTTTCAAGGACGAGCCGAACGTCAATAATGGACCGAACTACAAGAAGAAGCTTTGTGTAAAGCTTGGGTTCATTATTCCGAAAACAGAACCTTCTGAAATCAACAAAAACGATCTAGTTTTTAGAATGCGATTCTTGATCATTATAATCAACTCGTGGGAGGAAGCAACCGAACGGTCCACCAACTCAATACAAAATGGACCACGTTGCTTACAAAAATAAATACCTTTAACGGTTTTTATGTTCAAGCGGTATGTATTTAGTTTTTTACATATTTTTTAAAATTAAAGTATGTATTTAATTACAAAAAATAATTATTATTTTATAATTGTAGGAACATTTACGACTTAGCGGATGTTCCGATCTTAACGTGATGAGAAGGGCATTAACGGATTATCAAAAGAAACATCCCTCCGGTTTCAATCACCTTAGAGCTTGGGAAGTTGCAAAGGATCATGTAAAATGGTCCCAAGTGCCGGTCATGGGTGAGTAATCGGCTAGTCATTCTGGTCAAAAAAGAAAGTCGTCGGACTCCGGAAACTACCCGAAAACACCCGATGACCATCAACCGCCTCACATTCCCGACCTCAACGAAAATGCGGGTCCTACGAGGCTGACTCGAAAAGTAAAAACGTCCGCGGGCTCGTCGAGCGTTAATGATGGTTTAAGTGACCAGCTCGCGTCTTACGCTTCAATGAAAGAACAGTTGGTCGCCATCAAAAAAGAACAAGTTTATAAAAGTATCGTATTGTTAGAAGAACAAACCCAGGCGATACGAGAGCAGCGGATGGAGCGAGACCTAAAAACATTTATGGAATCGCACGATCACATCATCGGTCCAATGTTGCAAATAATATTGGATCGAAAACGAAAAATAGCCGAGAAATATAATTGGTCTTGTGATTTTTAGTTTTTTATATTTTTTAGGATTTTTTTATTGTATTTGTATTTTTATTGTTTCGTATTTTTTATTTTTTATTATTTGAATTATTGTAATTTTTATTTTTTTGATAAAAGTTAATTATCTTTTGAATTATTTTAATATTAAAATAAAAGTTCCAGGGTAGTTCAGGGTAGCATTTTCAGCTTTTTTGGTGTTTCAGGGTAGTTCAGGGTACTTATGATGTGATAGTGTGTGATTGGTGGTTTCCAGGGTAGTCCATGGTACTCTAGAGGAGTGCCCCTTCCTCCCTAATGACCAAATTTATAAAATTAATCATCAACATTAGTGTAATTAACATCTTACTACTCTAATAAATAAAATAACTTGAAGTGAGACGTGGCAGCACCACAATCATCCTCACAAAACTTTTCTCGCCTCCCTATCATCTTAAATAATTACTTTAATTACTATTAATATTATTTAACATTCTTTTACATTTAATAAATTAAAAAAGAGATCTATTTATTAATGTTATTTCTAAATAAGCAATTTTAATATAAAATAATAAAATTTTCTAAAGCATAAAACTTTTTTAAAAATACAAAATATTTTAAAAGTGGTATTTTTAGAAATTCAATTTTTAAAACCGAAAATAATTAATTTGGGAGATATAATAAGAAAATTTTAAAAATGACATTTTATACGGTTTGTTTTAGAACAAAATGTTCATTTTTTTTGAAAAAAATTTAAAAACAAAATTTTAAAAAGTTGATATAACTGTTTTATTAATTATAGTCATTTTTCATACGTATTCAGTCATATCATATCTTAGAATATTATTTTATAATTAATAAATTTTATTATATTAATATTTTATTTATTTAAACAGTGTAATACACGGGTTTACTAAAACTAATATACAAATAATCATGTAAGTGGGTATGCATGCGTTTTATTTGTTTGAGGGCACGACTAATGATACTCATACTTATACATTAAAATTTGAGATGACATTTCTCACAACATAAGTTACTATGTCCACTTCACACATTACTTCATATTTAATATCAACAACGCATTATATATTAAAAATTACACAAAAGTTGATTTGGTGTATAAAGAAACTTTATAATATAATATAAACTTGGTTACTAAAATAAGTAAAACATCATAAATTTTAATTAAATAAAAACAGATAATAAATTACGGTTTCAGTTGAAAACCATTAAATAAAAAGATAAAAACCAAATCTTATGTATATTTTTACCTTTTGCCATTCTAAGAATATTTGATTTTTATTTTGCAATATGTATTATATTGTGTTGTCGGTATTAAATAATGATTGTCGTACTTGTCATTTGTCATACATGACCCCCTAACCATAATGTCAGCCTTAAACCATCATATAAGACATAATAATTAATTAACATATTCAAATGTTACATACAGTAACAATAATAAAATTAGAGTATATTATAATTAGAATATTTTAATTGATTAAAATAATTCCAAAAAAACTTAGGAATACACAAATACTTTATTAGAAGAGCAAAATAAAATTAAAATAGATACGCATGAGACAAAAAATGGCCACTACCTTTATTTTGTTTGTTTTTGTTGGGAAAATAATAAGAAAATCCACAATATGCGAATCATTCCTCCACAAGTTCCATTCAGCTCACGCTTTCTTCCACATCAATCCCCCTTTTTCTTCCCTCTAATCATATCAAACCCAATCTCAAATTCTTCTCCATTTAATGTGTTTCAACATCTGATTTTCCATATGTTCGTCTGTAATTTTACATCGTAAATCCTGTATTTGATGAGATCTGTTCCATTTTCTGTCAGTAAATTTCTGAAAACCCTAATGGATTTTGACATGAAGGTGAGTATTTCCGTATAAAATCCGCAGTTTTGCCCAATTTTCTCTGTCTCCATTCATAGATTTGCTGATTTGTTTCTTGTTTACAAAATAGTCTGTAATTTTCTATATATTGACACCCAAGACGATTTTGCTGCTATACTCTTCGTTTCTTCTCATCTAATCAAACATTTTTAGGAATTTGTGGAATTGGGGTTGTGGGTTTTGATTGAGCTTTAGATTTAGGGGTTTTGTGAGTTTTTGGTCAAATAGAAGTATGTCAATGGCGGCTTTGGTTGAGCCGACGACGAAGACTTCACCGGAATCTTCATTATCGACGGAGTGGTCACCGGAGAGAGGTGATTTGGATAATAATCGAGGGTTTTGGGACCTCAGAGGAGTTCAGTGGCGTACTCATTTGGGTGTATTGCCGTCGTCTTCATCTGTTGATGATGTTCGTCGTGTTACTGCCAACACCCGTAGAAGGTATATATGTGTGTGTGTGTGTGTGTGTGTTTTTATGCGCTTAATTTGTTTAAGATTTAAGCAATTTCACTTCATTTTTACGATTTGTTTATTAAATGGCACCTGTTGATTGAATTCCTTTAGGTGGATATGTTTTATTTATAAACTGTACTTATTTTCTTGATCTGCTATTGGATCTATTAAGTGTTATGCAGAAGTTAGTACCTTAACTTGGCCTCTGAATTTGTTAAGTATTAACTTTTAAGCTTATGCACAATCTAACTTTTATATTTGTACATCGATTAGAATATTTCTATTTTCAGTTATGCGGATTAAGGAGGTGTTGTATATGTGTTTATGCGTTTAATTTGTTTAATACTTAACCGAGGTCACTTCAATTTTAGAAGTAGTTTAATGATTTCAACCTCTGGTTGCGTAAATATGTTTGATTTTTTCATTAAATGACATCAGTTCATTTGGGAACCTGATTAAATTCAGCTAAGCTAAATTTGATCTGTTGTGCTTTTAACGGTAGAAAGCTTTGTACAAACTCTGTGGTGCCTTGTGCAAATTAAGCTGTATGTCCTTGGTGTGTCTAGATAATTTCGGCATAGCGTTTAAAAACTTAGACGGGCTGTGATATTCAGGTGAAAATGTTCTCTTTCTAAACTGTACTTTTGTAATATTTAGGTGAAAATGTTCTCTTTCTAAACTGTACTTTTGTAGTTTCTTTATGATGTTTGGGACTGGGGTCTGAAACTAAATCAATGTTCTTTTAGTTATTTAGTACCTTTTTCTGGTCTCTGATATGATTTTTTGGTTTCCAGTTATGCAGCTTTAAGGAGAAGGCTCCTGATTGATCCTCTTATACCGAAAGATGGAAGCAATTTTCCCGATCTAGTTATGGACAATCCATTATCTCAAGACCCTGGTAGATTTTTCTAACTTTTGCCTAAAATATATAGGACATTCTTTGTTTCAATCATATCCTTTACA
This sequence comes from Flaveria floridana, assembly GCA_018326465.1. NCBI lineage: Eukaryota > Viridiplantae > Streptophyta > Magnoliopsida > Asterales > Asteraceae > Flaveria > Flaveria floridana. Next base: position 8,541 of record BJCO01465994.1, read on the forward strand.
AATAAAAACCAATGTATGCGCATTAAAAGAGGACTTATTAATTGTGTTCATTAATTGTACATGTGCATTGGATTAATGCTTTAAATTCTTAATATATATTGGTTTTTTGAATTTTTGTACTTGTTACTAATACTGCGTCGATGTAATGATGTTTAAACAGATAGTATGTGGGGCCGTTTTTTTCAAAAAGCCGAGTTAGAGAAGATGGTTGAACAAGATTTGTCCCGCTTGTATCCCGAACATGGCAGCTACTTCCAGACTACTGGATGTCAAGGAATGTTAAGAAGAATTTTGTTGCTTTGGTGTATTAATCATCCGAACTATGGGTATAGACAAGGTAATATATTTATACATTTTCAAGATCAATTTTCTAATATTTCATAATTTTGTCTTACTTTTTCACCCCATACTAATGGTTATGACAGATGTTATAAATTGTTTAGAATTAATTACGGACACTATTTTGCTAAATTTATTTCTATCTTGAACAATAAGGGTTTTTCAGTATGCCACTTGAAGTCGTAATTATCAGTTTTTAATGTTTTGTTTGGACAAATAGATTGTGATTATTTTGGTAAGTTTTGGGGTCAATGCATTGGTTTAAGTTTCATACTAGCCGCAACAACATTGGTTATCAACATGGTTGTAAAAATCGCTAGGCGCTAGTCGGGCGGTGGGTACCGCCTAGGGATTAATCAGGATTAATCGGGATTAATCGGATTGGAATTTTATATGTATATCTATGTATATGTATACGTATATATAATTAAATTCAAAAAAAATCATATGTATACATATATATAATTAAATTCAAAAAAATTCAAACATCAACATATTTTTACCAATCATAACCAAAATTTGACTGATTTTGACAAAATCCGGGCAATTTTGATTGATTTTGAAACAAATTTGACCATTTTTCACCGATTTTGACCAGTTTTGACCGATTTTTGACCAATTTTGACCGATTTTTGACCGATTTGGTCCAACTAGGTCCGATTTTTCCGACTAGGACCAACTACCAATTAACCCTCCGATTATGTGAAATCGCCAAGGTTTGTGGCCGATTTCCGATTAATCCCTTATTAATGCTGACTAGGACCGATTTTTACAACACTGGTTATCAAAGAGAAATAAATGTATCTATATGCTCTCATTTAACTTAATTTTAGGGATTTCTGATTTACATTACCTTTTTATTTTATATTTATTGCTATTAAAAATGTCAGTCATTTTATGAGATAATCACTTTTAAAACAAATTTAAGTACCTCCTAAGTATCTCATGTCTTGGTCATAAAAATGAAATGGAAATCAGGGTGCAGTCCTGTAAATATTATATGTCCACACTTTTTTTTTGCAACGTTCTACACAATGTGTTTGATCTGTTTATCTAATTTTGATGGATAAAAATTTGGGGCTTATTTAATTGATATATTATTATTTACAGGAATGCATGAACTCTTGGCTCCTTTATTATATGTTCTCCAGGCCGATGTAGAGCGTCTTACTGCAGTTCGAAAATTATACGAGCATTACTTCAATGATAATTTTGATGGTCTCGCTTTTGACAACACTGATACCGCCTATAGATCTCACTTAAAACATATACCCCAACATATAGAAGATAATAATGAAATCCAAGAAGATCAAGTAAAGTTTAACAACCTTGATGAACTCGATCCCAAGATACAAACCATCATATCATTTAGTGATGCTTATGGGGCCGAGGGCGAATTGGGTATTGTCTTATCTGAGAAATTTCTAGAACATGATGCCTATTGTATGTTTGATGCTTTAATGAACGGTTCTGGTGGTGTGGTTTCAATGGCTAGCTTTTTCTCCCCGTCCAATGGGACACAAAACGGGTTGCCACCTGTAATTGAAGCATCTTCAGCATTATACCAGTTATTAGCCATTGTTGATTCATCACTTTATACTCATTTTACTGAGCTAGGAGTTGAGCCACAATATTTTGCTCTTAGATGGTTACGTGTTCTTTTCGGGCGTGAGTTTTCTCTAGAGAACCTTTTGGTAGTTTGGGATGCAATTTTTTCGTTTGACAACAGGAGACTAAATTCCGAGAATGATCCTGAAACAAGCTCTGAAGTTCTCAATTCGTCCCGTGGAGCCTTTATTGCAGCACTTGCTGTTTCAATGATACTTTATATTCGATCATCCATTCTTGCCACCGAAACTGCCACTTCTTGCCTCCAAAGATTACTAAACTTCCCACAAGATGTAAACTTGGGGAAACTGTTGAAAAAAGCAAATTCATTAGTAAACGTGGCTATCGATGCTATGAGATCAGTCCCACCTCGAACGTACAGTGATGGGGTCCATGAGCAGATTAAATTGATGGCTTTTAGAAATCCCAGTTTGTCATTTGATGCAGCTGCTTCCAAAAGCCCGTTAACCCCATCAAGCATGGTGCGTGATAGCTATTGGGAAGAGAAATGGAGGGTTTTGCACAAAGCATCAGAACAAAAACAAACCAACCCACAGAAGCAAAATCAGAGTCAAAGTCAAAGTCAACGTAAAGGTTGGTCAGAGAAAGTGAAGTTACGGTTGTTGAGAACGGAATCTGACCCGTCTTCTTCAAAGGCGTATGGTGAAAAACCAGGCCCGTCTAGACGACACATTAGGAGAAATCTGCTGGATGATTTAGCTCGACAGCTTGGATTAGAAGAAGAAACCGAGAATGAAAAAGCCGAGTGTGAAAATGGTGGCAGTGAAGAGAACTCTCCTATTTTCTCTGACCCGTCAAGCCCAGTTAGTGGTGTTAATGATAATGATAATGATCATGAAAACGACAGTGAGCAAAGTAGCATGGCTTCAAATTTATTAGTTGATGATCCCGAGCCCAAGCCTGATCCCGAGCCCGAGCCTAATACTTCAGCAGATTCAGGTAATGCTATTCAGGAAGTTCATGAAAATGGGCCTGGTGACCCGGAGGATGCTACACCATTGAAGGGCATGGAGACTGAAGAATCTGTAGGGAAGTCTGGATTGAATCTGAAAGAAAGGATAATTTTATCAGGAAAGCAGTGGTTTTGGAAGTTTGGAAAAAACAATGGTGACGGTTTGTTGGAGAAAGGTGGCGATTCTACAAATTCTTCTGTCGTGGGGCGTGATCAGAAAAGCGAAGTGGCGTCCTCTGAAACAGATGTAACGAGCAAAGGAGAATCCATGACCCAAAACAAGACTGGTTCTTTGAAAAATCTTGGTCAATCCATGATGGAAAACCTTCAGGTGTGATCATATCCTGTCATTGTTTGCATTGTTCAGTACATGATGCAACAGATCAAATGTTAAAAGACTTTTTCAAAACTAGATTGATTAAAGTATTAAACGATGCAGGTGATAGAATCTGTGTTCCTGCAAGAGAAGGGTGAAGCAGGTCATGCAGATAACTTGTCGAAGAAGGCACTGGTAGACCGTGGACAAATGACAGCCATGGCCGCCCTGAAAGAGCTTCGGAAAATCAGCAACATTCTATCAGAAATGTGATGTGTTTATGATGTGTACATATATTCTTAGTACTTAATGTTGTTCATTTTAGAGTGCCATAACCCTATAATAAAATGATGCTCATTCCTTCTTATGGCCAGTCTTAGGTTTTTCTGAATAAATTCAGTTATGTACCCACAGATTCATCTTTAAATGTAGATATATTCAGATCATTTTATTCTTATAGAATTAATATATCATGTTCTCAATAATGTTAAACTTGAACACAACTTGAAACATGATATGAAAATAATCTAGTTTTTGAGCGTCCTGTTTAATTCGTTTGATTAAACATGTATGATAATCAGTCTAAATTATTCAGTTTTTAGGTTGTAAAATTTCCTTCAAATTTTAGCTGTTCCATCTTTTAAATTATAATTATAAATACAATAATCAAAATGTTAGGTTCTCTTTTTCAACAATCTACTTCCTTGATCCATATGATAAAACTAACATTTATTAACTTTTGTATCTTATAAATGAATCAAAATGATTACTTCAAAACCTAAATTTATAATTGCGTAGAGGAAAGAGCAATTTGTTATTAAAATTAATGACTTCATAGATAAGTTATCTTAACAGATTTCTTTTGAAAATAAAATGACACTAACATGATTTCTTAAAGTTTATGACTTCATAGATAAGTTACCTCAACCACAATGACATTAATACACGCAACCAAGATCGACGTATATGTTGAAAATTGCAAGTAATATACAACAGCACCTTGTATTCTTATGAAATAGAAACCCGATCAATCTTACAAACTTGCAATCGTAAACAGAAAACAAGTCAAGTTCTTTTGATAATCTCTGTCGAGAACAAATCCTTTTTAACCCCAACAAGGAGTAACCTTGACCAAACTTTTTAAATCCATCAAAAATAAGTAGATACCACGAACTTTGATTCAAACGAAAGTAGGGAGCAATCAAACCCGAACCCGATGGAAATACCTGAAACCCGAGACATTTAGGACGAGTATGAGATCTGGTAAGCGAGTATGGGACCGGGTATGATATTAATTTTTTTTTTTGTGGGATTGCAACGTATGCACATTTACCCAACCCGATTACCTGATATATACCCGTTATTATCTTATTTGTAATTTATTTTACTAAATAGTTATTATATAAATTTTTATCTTTTTATTTTGTTACTTGATATATATTTTACTTAATAATTATATGTTAAAAATAGACTATTAAACGTCTTATAATTTACACTATATCTATACTATATATAAAGCATATGAAAAGGGCATTTTAAGATACCATAAAATTATGAACAATTACTTTATTTAATTCATAAATTACAACTACTTTTAAGGGTAAAATAGTATTTATAACATTATTTACATATCACCCCTTACAATTAGTTATATAATAACCTTATATTTTCTAATATTTACATAAAATTTTACATTATCTACCCCATAAACCAAAAAAACTGAATTTGTTTTAACATTTCAGCTATATATTTTAAAATATCACGTTTAAAAAACTTTTGAGACTATAACTGTAACCTGTGTTTTTTTTAAATGTTTTGGTGTAAACTTTTTGTT
>BJCO01465995.1:0-12919 GCA_018326465.1 Flaveria floridana
TAACATGGTCATATATGCGTGTAACAATAAATAATATAAATAGATATAACATTACACAACCAACAAACATATATAGAAGAGATTCTCATTATATTGATCAACGTTACATATGTGTTACAAGAAGAAGTTCTATTACATTTAAGCTCACTAGACTAGAACTGGGGACATGTGTACCAACACATGATCGCTGCCCGACTGAGCACGTTTAGGTCGGTGGTGGATTTGGCAGGGAGGTTGTATGATGAGAGAGCTTAGTGGTGGTGACTGAAGGTAGCAAGAAGGGTGGTAGTGATCGAAATTGGAATGGGAAAAGGTTTGTCCAAGGTGCTACCCCAACAAATAACAAGAAGGCACGGGTAGACGACCGTTGTGTGGTCATATCTGGTGTGGGTTCGAAGAAGTGTGGTAGATGTGGAAAGGAGCATATTGGGGAATGTAGGTTGGGGTCGAACTTGTGCTTCAAATGTGGGAAGATGGGGCATGTAGCAAAGGACTGTCGTACGGTCCTGTGTTTTAACTATGGCGTGGAGGGCCACATGAGTAGGGATTGTAAGAAGCCGAGGGCTGAGGGTTGGGGGGTGAAGAAGACTAGAGGAGGAGGATCAAGGGCGAGTGCCAGGGCATTCATGATAACACAGGAGGAAACTAGGACGGACCCTGATGTTATGTCCGGTACGTTTCTAGTGAACCAAACTTTAGCTTCTATGTTATTCGATTCTGGTGCTAGTAAAAGTTTTTTTTCTGCTGCTTTTTGTGCTAAACTTCCTCTTAGTAATAGATGTGTTGATGCGCCCTTTGATGTAGAAACCGCCATTGGTAAGTCTACCAGGATTTCTGAGATGATAGAAGACTGTGATATGGAACAAGAAGGTCATAAATTTCCTGTTAGACCGTTCATGATGACCTTAGGTGGTTTTGATGTAGTTCTTGGGATGGATTGGTTAGCGGACTATGAGGCGAACATTGTGTGTCACAAGAAGATGATTCGATTAACAGCGCCTGACGGGAGTTCAGTGACGGTTTATGGTGATCGGGTCACGACAATTCCGAAAGTGATTTCAATGGTGGTGGCGGGAAATTATATGAGGCGTGGATGTAGTGCCTGCTTGGCCTATGTAAAGGATGTGGATACACCAACACCGCAACTATCCGATGTACCGGTTATGTCTGACATTCCAGATGTATTTCCTAAAAACTTACCAGGAGTGCCACCTGACCGCGAGATCGAGTTTTAGATTGATTTGATACCAGGCGCTCAACCTGTTGCCAAGGCACCGTATCAGTTGGCTCCGACAGAGATGAAGGAGTTGATGGAGAAATTACAAGAGCTGCTTGATAAGAGGTTCATTAGACCGATTATCTCTCCTTGGGGTGCTCCGGTCTTGTTCGTGAAGAAGGACGGTGGCATGAGGATGTGTATCGACTACCGTGAGTTGAACAAGTTGACAGTGAAGAATCGGTACCCGTTACCGAGGATTGATGATTTGTTTTATCAGCTCCAAGGCGCCAGTTGGTTCTCGAGGATAGATCTTTGATCGGGCTACCATCAGCTGAACGTGAAGGAGCAGGATATTCCTAAAACAGCTTTTCACACGCGTTATGGTCACTACGAGTTCCTCATTATGTCATTTGGTTTGACCAACGTACCAGCTGCTTTTATGGACTTAATGAATCGAGTTGTCAGCCAATGTTGGATAAATAAGTGATCGTGATTATTGATGTTATCCTTATCTATTCGAGAGCGAGAATGAGCATGCCGTTCACATTCGAGAGGTGTTGGAGATGTTGAGAAGGGAGAAGTTGTATGCTAAATTCTCCAAGTGCATATTGTGGTTGCATGAGGTTCAATTCTTGGGTCACGTGGTGAATCTGAAGGGGATTATGGTGGACCCAACAAAGGTGGAAGCGGTGATGCAATGGAAGTCTCCAAAGACGCCATCCGAGATTCGTAGTTTCTTAGGTTTCGCGGGTTATTACCGAAGATTCATTTAAGACTTCTCTAAGATCATTTCTACACTAACTAAGTTGACCCGAAAAGATGTGAAGTTTGTATGTGGTCAAGCTCAACAGAAGGCGTTCGAGGAATTGAAGGCGAGATTGACTCAAGCTCTTGTTCTATCATTACCCGATAAAAGTGAAGATCTGGTGGTTTATTTTAATGCTTCCTACTCGAGGTTGGGGTGTGTGTTAATGCAGAGAGGAAAGGTTATAGCCTATGCATCCTGATAGTTGAAGGTTCATGAAGTCAATTATCCTACTCATGACTTGGAGCTAGCAGTCGTGGTCTCTGCGTTAAAGATTTGGAGGCACTATCTTTACGGGACAAAGTGTACCATATTCACTGACCACAAGAGCTTGAAGTACTTTTTTTAGCAGAAGGACCTGAACATGAGATAGAGACGATGGTTGGAGCTTATAAAGGATTACGATTGCGAGATCCATTACCATCCGGGCAAAGCCAATGTGGTGGTGGATGCCCTTAGCCAAAAAGAGAGGCCCGAGCCGATTCGGGTGAAAGCATACTAGTTGATCATGACCTCGAATGTGATGAGGCAAGTCAAAGAGTTTCAAGATGAGGCATTGAAAGACGATCATCTTATCTTTGAAAGAATGAGAGGTCTGGTCGCGGAGTTGGGTGAAAACACACTTGGTGTTAGAACCCGATTTGGACGAATGTGGATTCCTCGTTTTGGAGATCTACGGGTGAAGATTATGGATGAAGCTCACAAGACTCAATACTCTATTCATCCCGGTGCTACAAAGATGTACCAAGACATAAAGAAGGTATGAAGCATGACGTAGTGGAGTATGTGAGTAAATGTCTTACTTGTTTACAAGTTAAGGCCGAGCATCACAAGCCGTATGGGAAGATCCAACCTTTGGATATACCGGAATGGAAGTGGGATCACATCACCATTGATTTCATTACAAAGCTACCATGTACTCTGAAAGGGTATGATGCCATATGGGTGATAGTTGACCGTTTGACGAAGAGTGCTCACTTCCCACCGCTCTGCGAGACATATTTATCTAAGAGGTTGGCCGATCTATTCATCAAGGAAATTGTAACTCGTCATGGTGTGCCGGTGTCTATTATGTCTGATCGTGACACCTGGTTTGCATCTAAATTTTGGAAGAAATTCCATGACGTGGTGGGGATGAGGTTACATATCAGCACGGCTTATCACCCTCAGACAGATGGTCACTCTGAAAGGACCATTCAGATGTTGTAGGATATGCTTCGTGCTTGTGTTATCAATTTTGGAGGAAGTTGGATGACCACTTACCGTTAGCGGAGTTCTCATATAACAACAGTTATCATGCCAGTATTGGTATGCCTCCTTATGAGATACTATACGGTAGGAGATGCAGAACACTCATCTGTTAGGGTGACATTAGCCAGAAGGAGTTAGGAAGCGTCGAGGTAATCGAGGCTACGACTGAGAAGCTTGAAAGGATCAAGGCTTTGATGAAGGTAGCCAAAGATAGACAGAAGTCGTATACGGATAAACGACGCAGACCGATTGAGTTCCAGGTGGGTGATTCGGTTATATTGAAGGTCTCACCTTGGAAGGGTATCATCCGCTTCAGAAAGAGGGGCAAATTGAGCCAAAGGTATATAGGGCCTTTCCGAATCATTGCTCAAGTAGGAGAGGTGGCCTATAGATTGGAGTTACCAGATGAGCTAACTGGAATTCACCCGACATTCCATGTATCTCATATGAGAAAGTGCTTAGCAGACGAGGATATGATTGTACTACCGGAGGATATCGAGGTAGATGAATAGCTCAATTATGTGGAGCAACCAGTGGCAATCATCGATCAAAAAGAGAAGAGGCTGAGGAATAAAGTGGTTCCTTTTGTGCGTGTACAGTGGAAGCACAGGAAAGGATACGAGTCAACGTGGGAGACTGGAGAAGAAATGAGGCAGCATTGCCCATGTTTATTCGAGGAATAAAAGGTTTCGAGGACGAAACCTAAATAAGGGGGGTGGACTTGTAACACCCGGATATTTTCTTTGAAGTCGACAAAAGAAGAAAAAGAAATAAAGTCCACAGTCGAGGGACCAAACTTGCCAAATGGGAAAAGCTTGTATGAATGGGGGTAAAAGAGGGGGAAGCAGCCCACACCCTCCCCCACACTCATAATTTTTGGGTATAGTGAGAAAAGAGGAAGAAAAGTGGTCTCAATCTTGGTGTTCGTGGATTCGAGCATGAAAGTTGAGGTGTAGCGGGTTGGATTGAAGCTCTACTTGACGGGGTTGTTTATGTGAGTTATAGGACCCCTCTTTTACACGTTTTCAACTGATTTGGGCCTGGAACACATAGTAAAACCTGTTTTTGAAGTGTGTGTGTTGAACTCGTGTGCATGTGTTTATGTGTGGTTCGAATAGGTTTTGTTTTCAGGCTTGTGTGTGTTTGAATGGTGTTGTTGTATGTGTTTCTAAGGTTTAGGATGGTTGATTTGGGCTTAAAACGAGTTTGGGAGAGCTTGGAGGCCGAAAAGGGCAGATTGGGTTCGGGATGAACTGCATTCTGCACCAGTTAGGGCTAGGCGACCGAATGGCATGCGACTGGAGGTCATGTGACCGAAAGGAATGCGACTAAGGTCCATACACATGCAAGTCGTGTGACTGAGGTTCATTCGCATGTGAGTCATGCGACTGGAGTCCATACGCTTGTCAGTCGTGCGGCTGAGGGTCATTCGCATGGGGGGTCATGCGACTGAGGTCCATACGCCTAGGTCCATCTGCATTAGGTCCATTTGCATAGGTGTTCATCCGTATTAGGTCCATTCACATGAGATTCATCTGCATTGTGTCCATCCGCATGGGTCAGTCGCATGGGGAGGCCATGCGACTGAAGGGAGCCCATACGCCCAAGTAGGGTTTGTGTACCCAAGGGAACATAGTTTATTTACTGACTTTCAGGGGAAAGTGCAGATGTAAGTTTTGACGTGGAAGGTTCCCGGTAGTTCATGTAAGTTGACTTTTGAGACCATAGAGGTTATGTTGGGCATGATGATAATGTATGATGTTGTATGATTATGCATGATGTATGTTATGTATGTATGATGATGCTCTGTATGGTGATGTTGTATGTTTATATTGATGTTCCTTGTTACTATGTATGATTATTTTCCCTTGGCTTTACGTGGTATGTTAATGAATGAAATGAAAGTATTATGTAACGTAAAGTGGAAGATAATAAAAGGGGAATATGATGAATGAATGCATGCATTAATGAACGATGGAAAGTAACGATAGTCTTGCAAGCCTTGTATGTCAGGACACGCCCCAATGTAGGGTGTTAGCCTAACGGTGTGTGGGTTAGCTACCCCCGAAGGATGCACATCGGGGTCCTTCTTTGTGATTGACCATTTGTATAGAACTATTGTTGCTTAACTTCGGTACTGTGGCCAGGGTACTGTGCACCGTGATGGAAGGTCTATGATAGGCTTCGGTCCAGTACCAGTTGATGGAATGGTATAGCGCATAACAATGGTATACCTGAATTTTTACCTTCGATATTGCAGCCTGGGTGCTATGCACCGTGATGGAAGGTCTATGATAGGCTTCGGCCCAGTACCAGCTTTATGCATGATTGAAGGGTAAAGTTCATGGTTTTGATGGAAAGAAAAGATGTATGATGAACGAACGAATGAAAGTAAGAAAGTATGAATGAATGGAAGTTAATGGATGAATGATGAAGATAATAATGATATTATTTATGTGTACGTATGATGTATGATCACATGCAAAAGTAGAGAACGGTTTTAATGAAAGAAAAGTATGTTTTATTATAAAACTAGAACTCACTCAACAACGCTAACTTTTATGTGTTTTCAGTTGGCAGGTAATGATTGCTGAGGATGGCACGTGCGGTTACTTGGCTTCTTTTTGGATGGCATTCTTTTGATTAATGTTTTTGCATTGTAATGCGAATAAACTACGTTTTGTAATGAATGTTGTATTAACTTGCAAAAGCATTTACAAGGAAATGAAAGGTTATTTTAACGTTCCGCTGCGATGTTTTATGAAATACGAATGTAATTACATGTTTTATGTGCGATGATTTACCAGCTGTAAGCGTCCCGGGAACGAGGCCTTACAGTTATTAGAAATCATATCAGTTTAACTTTCTGATCATTTGCGGGTTCCCTTTTATTAGTTTGAAAAATCTTCAGTAGTTGTTATGGTTTTCTAAAATTAATGGTTTGTTAGGAAGGAACTTGGTCAACTCTCTTTTTAACATTAAGTTATGTTTTCAGAAATCGTATGTCAAATAGGTCACAAAAGATTTACCTACATTACTAGGGCTTTGATCTAAGCAGTAAAAGTCAACCTGACGTGATCCTAGTCACTACAGAAGCAGGATAGACGAGAAGTCACGCCAACTCATCTTTATAAACTTGAATATAATTACATTAATCAATATCTTTAAATCACACCACCAATTTATCATGGTTACATAAGTGCAGTCTATTTAGGATGATAACTTTTATTCCCTGGTTTTAAATCCAAATGCTTTAAATCTTAGTTTACTTTATTTTTATTTTTGTTCTTAAACCTTAAAAAAAATTCCAATGCAACTTATCATTTTCTTTAACAAAAACCAAATTTGATAGTCAAATGTCAAGTTTGTTGAGTAGGCTAGGTGTGTCCACGGATTGATACTCGGTTCTTACCAACACTATATTACCACACGATATGTACACTTGCCTTTTGTGTGTGTGGTTTAGTATTTGTAACAACCAATTAAAACTAAATTTGTGCGGAAAATCTGTATCAAAATATATACTATCCGCACGCCATCAAGTTTTTGGCATCGTTGCTGGGGAACACACGGCAGTTTGAAAGACAAACTAAATTTTTGACTATCTTGTATATAACTTGTTAATATATTTTTGTTTAAACTTTAATTTATTTTTGTTAGATAGTTTGCCTTAGTTAGTTTAGCTACATTTTCCTGATTCATTATAAGCCTTAGTTAAGTTTATGCTTCTTTAAGTTAGTGTATGTCTGACTCGTCTAGTCCTGAACTTGTTTCACCTCTTTCGGAACCCGAATGACTTTTCCACTAAAGATTGCATGAAAGACCACAACAAGCAGCACCAATCATCGAAGAAGACATTTTGGAAGGTACACCATCCGAAGAATACATGGCTAACCAAGACGAGGAGATGAAGATCACACACTATGCTACACCTTCAATAGATGGTTACGAGTCTAGTGTTGTCCAACCAGCAATAACGGCCAACAATTTCGAGATTAATTCTAGTATTATCCAACTCGTAGAAAACTCTGTTCAGTTCCATGGATTACAAGACGAAGATCCTAATGCTCACATCTCACGATTCCTTCGTATCTGTGCGACCTTCAAAATCAATAACTGTTCAGACGACACCATTCGACTAAGACTTTTTCCATTTTCACTTCGAGGCCAATCCATCGACTTGCTTGATTCACTTCCTCCTGGATCCATTTTCACATGGGCGGAAATGGCTAAACAATTCCTTTTGAAATACTTTCCAACCAATCGCACTGCCAAACTGAGAAGCAGCATCATAAGCTTCTGCCAAGGCGATGATGAATCAATACACGCAGCTTGGGAAAGATATAAAAGTCTCCTTCGGAGATGCCCACATCATGGACTTGATCTGTGGCTGTAGTGTCAAACCTTTTACGATGCAATCAGCGGAGCCCACAAGCAAGCGGTAGACCAAAGTGCGGGAGGAGATTTCGGAAGTTTCACGCTAACAAAACCATACCAAGCCTTAGAAAAAGTAGCTAAGAAGAGCTTTGCTTACAATCCCTTAAGAACCAAACCTAGTTCTAAAGGTATTCATCAAGTAGACTCTGAAACCCTAATTGCAGCCCAATTAGAAGCTCTAACCAAACGATTCAAACAATTGCAAAGCGACCTAAAGATAACTCCAACACAATGCAACACGTGTGGAAATTCACACAAGACCAATGAATGCCCACAAGGCATTATGATGGTTGAGGATGTTGACTACCTAGGAGGCCCAAACAATTCATATAACAACTCAAATGGGAGAAGCAACTCGAATTACAGAGATGTTGGTAATAACCAATCATCATCTGGATTCAATCGAAGGCCACCTTACCAACAACAAAAACCACCATACCAAGGTCCAAGCAGTAGTAACCAAGACCGTGGAGCATCATCAATAGAAGACTTATTACAGCAGTTGTTGTTAACTACACAAGCCACAGATGAGTACATCCGGAAATTTGATCGAAGAAATGAGGAGAGGTTCCAAAGAAACGAAACTGACATCAAAAGCAACAAAGCATCATTGCAAACCATAGAACACCAAGTAGGTCAGATAGCACAACAACTATCTAAAAGACCTCAAGGAGCTTTGGGCAGCAACATTGTGACAAACCCTAATGCTCAAGTCCAAGCCATCACCACCAGGAGTGGAAAAACCACTCAAGGTGATGCACCCGCATTATAACCCATCCTTGAAGAAGTAGAAACTAAAACTCCAAGTAATGCGAGTGATAAGCAGAAGCAACTTGTTGTTGTTGAAGAATCAACCAAGAAATACGTACCACCACCACCCTATGTTCCACCACCTCCATATCCAGGTCGTTTGAGGCAACAACGAATGGAGGCACAATATGGAAAATTCCTTGGGTTGTTCAAGCAACTCCACATCAATCTGCCCTTGGCGGAAGCCTTAGCACAAATGCCAAACTATGCTAAGTTTTTAAAAGGTGTCTTGTCGAACAAAAAGAAACTGGAAGAGTTATCACACGTGGTTTTGAATGAGTAATGCTTTGTAGTTCTTCAAAACAAACTACCTCAAAAGATGACTGATCCAGGAAGTTTCACCATACCTTGCCTAATAGGAAATCTTTCTATCAGTAACGTGTTAGCCTATTTAGGTGCAAGCATTAACCTTATGCCTTATGCGGTTTTTGAAAAATTAAACTTAGGTGAACCTAGACCTACTGATATGAGCATCCAGTTAGCTGATCATTCTGTCAAATATCTGAGGGGCATCGTTAAAAATCTCTTAGTTAAAATCGACAAATTCGTATTTCCCGTTGATTTTGTGATCCTTGACATGGATGAGGACAAAAATGTTCCTCTTATCCTAGATCAACCTTTCTTAGCAACTGCTCGAGCCCTCATTGATGTTTGTACAGGCAAACTCATGCTTAAAGTAAACGAGGAGGAAGCAATGTTCGATATAGGCCAATCCATGAAACACCCTCAACATCATGATGACTCACTCTATTATGTTGATGCTTGTGATTCAATCATAAGCTGTCATTCGAAGAAACCTCTTCAAAATGAAGCTTGCAACACTTAATTAATAGAGGTCCAAGTCACCAAACCTATCTGTGAGAACCAAATCATTCCAGAACTTGAAGTTGATGAAACATCATTTCATCAAGAAGCATTTGAGATCATTGAGCAAGATCTAGAACCAAAAGCCAAAACCTTCTATCGAAGACCCTCCAGTTTTAGAGCTCAAAGAACTTACATCTCATCTCAAATATGCTTTTCTTGAAAACACATCTTAACTTCCTGTCATAATCTCATCCGCCTTATCAATTGATGAGAAGAACAAGTTGCTCAATGTGCCTAAGGCACACAAACGAGCAATTGCATGGAAAATCATTGACATCAAGGGAATCAATCCATCCTTTTGCACTAATAAAATATTGATGGAGGAGAACTTCAAATCCGTCATTTAACCTTAAAGACGTTTAAAACCGAGCATGCAAGATGTGGTGAAGAAAGAAGTAATCAAACTGCTAGATGTCGGTTTGATTTACCCTATTTCTGATTCGCCTTGGGTAAGTCCCGTCCAAGTTGTTCCAAATAAAGGATGAATGACTGTTGTAACTAACGAGAAGAATGAGCTTGTTCCCACTCGTATGGTTACAGGATGGAGAGTTTGCATAGACTATCGCAAACTCAATGACGCCACAAGGAAAGATCACTTCCCTCTTCCTTTCATCGACCAAATGCTTGAGAGATTATTTGGAAAAATGTTCTATTGTTTCCTAGATGGTTTCTCAGGTTATTTCAAATTCCTATTGCTCCAGAAGATCAAGAGAAGACGACATTCACCTATCCATATGGCACATTCGCTTATCGTCAAATGCCCTTTGGATAGTGTAATGCTCCTGCTACATTTCAAAGATGCATGTTAGCAATCTTTCATGACATGAGTGAACACTCAATGGAGGTTTTCATGGATAACTTCTCCATCTTTGGGAACTCATTCGAACAATGTCTTGAAAATCTGGAAAAGATGCTGGTTAGATGTGAAGACTCTAACCTTATTTTAAATTGGGAAAAGTGTCACTTCATGGTTACGGAAGGAATAGTGTTAGGACACAAAATCTCTTGAGCAGGGATTGAAGTCGATCAAGCCAAAGTCGACACTATTTCTAAACTTCCGCATCCCATAACCGTGAAAGATATCAGAAGTTTCCTAGTTCATGCAGGATTCTACCGTCGTTTCATCAAAGATTTCTCAAAAATTGCTCGACCAATTACTCAACATCTTGAGAAAGACGCTCAGTTCGTATTTTCTGACGAATGCATTAGTGCATTCAAACTGCGTAAGGAGAGACTGGTAACCGCTCCAATCACGGTTTCCCTAGATTGGATGCTACCATTTGAACTCATGTGTGACGTAAGCGATTTCGCGGTAGGGGCCGTATTAGGATAGAGGAAAGACAAGCAATTTCACCCAAATCATTATGTGAGCAAAACCCTAAACGACGCACAAGAAAACTACACCACTACCAAAAAAGATCTTCTTGCGGTAGTTTTCGCATTTGACAAATTTCGCTCGTATCTAATCCTTTCAAAAACAATCGTTTACACCGATCATGCAGCCCTTCGTTATTTGTTCAACAAACAAGATGCAAAGCCGAGACTGATTCGTTGGATACTTATGCTTCAAGAATTTGACATGAAAATTCAAGATAATAAAGGAGCAGAAAATCTAGCGGCCGATCATCTCTCGCGTCTTGAGGATTCAAGTCCTTCACAGACTGAGGAAGCCACAATAAACGACAATTTACCTCACGAATTCCTTATGCACATTCAATCCTCAATTGATGAACAACCTTGGTTCGCCGATTTTGCAAATTACTTAGCAAGCGGAATCCTTCTTAAGGGGATGACTTATCAGCAAAAGAAGAAATTCTTTACTAATATCAAACATTACTATTGGGAGGACCTGTATCTATTCAGAATCGTTGCAGACCAACTCATTCGAAGATGTGTATACGGAAGTGAAGCAGAACAAATCCTAAGGCACTGTCATGAAGGACCCACTGGAGGACACCATGGAGCAACCTTAACAGCCAAGAAAGTATTTGACTCTGGATTTTACTGGCCCACGATCTTCAAAGATGCTCACAACATGGTACGCACCTGTGATGCATGTCAAAGAGCAACCAATATCTCAACACGGGATGAGATGCCTCAGAAACCAGCTCAAGTATGCGAGGTATTTGATATATGGGGTATTGATTTCATGGGGCCATTCCCAGTGTCATTTGGCAATCGTTACATCTTGGTAGCAGTCGATTACGTTTTTAAAATGGACTGAAGCTCAAGCCCTTCCTCTCGTTTTGGTGCCCCCAAAGCTCTAATTAGTGACCAAGGAACTCATTTGTATAACAACCAGCTCGAACGAGCAATGGCGCGTTATGGAGTACACCATCGCTTTACAACTACTTACCATCCATAAGCGAATGTGCAAGCCGAAGTCACTAACCGAGGCATCAAACGAATCCTTGAGAAAACTGTAGGTCAAAACCACAAGGACTGTTCTACCAAGTTAGATGACATACTATGGGCTTTTCGAATAGTCTACAAGACTCCCATCGGCACAACACCGTTCAAACTAGTTTATGGGAAGTCGTGTCATCTACCTGTGGAACTAGAGCATAAGGCCTTTTGGGCGCTTAAAGAAGCAAACCTGGACCAAGACCTTGCAGGAAAGAATCGATTCCTACAAATTCACGAATTAGAGGAATTGAGAGAACAAGCATACGAAAATGGTAGGGTTTACAAAGAAAAGACAAGGAAATTCCACGACGCTCGATTAAAGAACACAACATGATTTCATGTGGGAGAACGTGTCTTACTGTATAACTCTCGTTTACGTTTGTTTCCCGGAAAACTGAAATCACGTTGGTCTGGACCTTATACGATCAAAAACGTGTTTCTGAATGGTGTCATTGAAATTTATAACCACGAAGGTTTAAGTTTCAAAGTAAATGGTCATTGTTTGAAACCGTACAACAATGAACCAACCAAGATTCCCTCGGAGGAATTACACCTCCGCCCCGACGAAAACTAAGTGTGGGGAAGGGTCGTGCTGAAGACCCGAAACTTAAACGCTGACAGCTGTACATAAATTTTTCTTAATTTTTTAACAATTTTTAGGACCTCACAAGCACAAGCACGGGGTCGTGCCTAAGGAGGCACGTCCCTGTAGATACATGTGTACCTAGTTTCTAAGCTTAATGTAATATGTCTTTATTGTTTTACACTTATGTAATCGTTGGGTACTTAATGAAATGAAAATGTTTGGTTGTGTTTATAATGTTTAATATTTCATTAATGAGTTGTTTAACATGTATAGAATTAACTATATAGGTTTGTGGTTGTTTGAATTAATCTTAGTAATGTAATGTTTAAGAAATATATTCAAACTTAGTAATATGAAGCTCTCATGCGAATGGCCCATGCTAATGGACCATACGCATGAACAACTTCATGCGAATGACTCAGTCGCACGACTGAACCAGGAGACTGGATCAGTCGCATGATTGGAATATAAGATTGGCTCAGTCGCACGACTGAACACTCAGTCGTGCGAATGGATCAACCGCATGGCTCAATCGCAC
>BJCO01466001.1:0-10366 GCA_018326465.1 Flaveria floridana
ATGGGGTTTTAGAGTGTTGGAGAAGAAGAAGCACGACAGGTATGTTGAATCGAAGATCCGAAGTTAGATCGACTCTCCATTTCGGATCTTGAATCTTCATCGAGCGAGAGTGAAACTGGATTTGAAATCGGAGACCTAGAAGAGAATAGAGTTTTGATGATTCATGGTTATTTGAATTTTGAATCATGGACAGGTATGTTGATCTTGGTGATTTGCAGAAGAAAAGAAGGTTGCAGGCCTTCTTCTTTTGTCCGCTCATTGTTTTGCAACTCTCGGAAAGAAAGCAGCTCTAGTTGACTGTTTTAAGAGATGTACCTTGTGCATCAACACATGTACATGTCTTAATTTTAAGAGATTTTATAAAATTACTATTTTGCTCACAAAAGTTCCTTATTAATATAGTAGTAGATACCTATTAATATTTGTGAGTGCACTTTGACAAATGTAATAACAAATTTTGGAAAAATAATAAAGGACTGGGCAGTCCCTAGAAATTAATAGTCAGACCCACCGGCTTCCGTTTTAATCTCTGTCTGATTAATTTTAAGATCTCTATCTCGTAAAACCCTAACTCAGTTTCAATCGATCTTCCTAAAATCCAGGTAATTTGTCTAAATTCTTACACATTTCTTACTACATGATGTTCTTGAGAATCATTGCAATGTAGATTCGATTCAATCTGTGTGATTTACTATGTGTAACAAAATTTATTTGACTTTTGTTGTGCAAGTTCTTGAAATTAGCAATCTTGTGATCTGCTTGCAGTGATTTGGGTTTATGTTTACTTGAAGTAATAGATTGACTCGTTGGAGCATCTGTTGAAGTTCCGGTGAAAGAATTTAGTTGATTTAAAGTTTTGATCTTGGTAGTATGCTGCACGTACCGACGACGATTGAGGAACAGTTAATTCTGAGAGCAATCAAAGAAGAATGTTCATGGGAGAATCTCCCCAAGCGTCTGCAGTCGACATTGACTTCCAAGGATGAATGGCATATAAGGTTACTTTGCTAACTGTCACTAGCTTCTTCTGCATTTTTGCCATTTAATTTTAAACTGAAGTTACCATGCATTAGTTAATTCTGTGCTGTTGCTTTGGATTAGTAGATTTTTTTTCTTACCTTAAAAGATCTTTCTTTGTTTCAGAATAAGTGTTAATTCAATGGGATTCAACTATTAAAATAACTTTGATGCCATAATTCACAAGAACATTCTGTACTTTAGTGTTTCCTACTTGCATGAAGACATTTGTATAGTTTTTCAAACTTTTAAAGGAAATCTAGTTGTCTAAGTGGTGTTAGGATCAATTTAGAATAAGGGAAAAGGAGAGATCTTACATGAAAGTGTCATTTTGAATGTCTAGTATACAATCAGTAATACTTGAAGCAGACATTGATTTAGATTAGGGAATCTGAGATTTTGAGCTGCATAGCACTTAAACCTTATGTATTGTTTGGCTCAAGAAATTATAATGTTCTGTCCAATAGTTGAAGAAATCTGTAATCTTACATTTTTTTTCTCTTGTGGTGCATATCATAGTTACTTTGATCATCTTCTCTAGTGTAAAACTTAGAGTACCCCTTAACCCTAGTGTTGAGTGTTGACATATTCTTAGGGGTATAGATCGAATAAACAATAGGCCAAACCATAATTATATTTCTTTTAGGTCATTACGTTTATTCAACCTATTCAGTATATTAATCTTTTTGTGACATGTTTATGTAAGAGCCTTTTTATCATCAGATCAACTTTCAACATCTTTACTATGCTGGCCATCTCCAAAAAAATATATTTTGCAGCAACTCAGCAAGACAAATATGCACCGACTCTAGAGTTTGTTTATCATGATAACATTATATTTTTGCAGGATAACTGAACATTGCATAAAGAAAAGGCTTCAGTGGAGCACGTCATTTGTCCGTAAAGTATGCAAAGAAGCAGAATATTATGAGGATATGATGCGTTATCTTCGAAGGAACTTAGCAGTATGTACTAAACCTGGAACTCTACTATTAGTCTAGAACTCAAGATCTCTTCCCTATATATCTTTTATTTCACCTGATTGTAATCAGGATCTATAACCTCAGGAATACTATTAGTTATTTGTTTCTTTTTTTGTTCTGGCAGCTGTTTCCTTATCACCTTGCTGATTATGTTTGCCGTGTAATGAGGATTTCTCCATTCAGATACTACTGTGATATGATATTCGAAGTCATGAAAAATGGTAGTCAGTTTCTTACATTAATTTTTATTTATATAAGTGTGCCTGTTATCTTCCGTTGTTTCTCATCAATTACTTATAAAGCAATCTATATTATTTCCGAGAATAATCTTATCCTCATATTATCTGCAGAACAGCCGTACGATAGCATACCCAATTTTAGTGCTGCAGATGCCCTCCGACTCACTGGTATTGGCAGAAATGAATTCATTGATATCATGAACAAATGTAGATCTAAGGTATAAACTTAGATTTTGCGTCACTCTCACATAGATCATATGTTGCTTTGAATTTTATTTAGTTACCTTTAATGATTTGGAGCTATCCAGAAAATTATGTGGAAGCTGAACAAGTCTATAGCCAAGGAATCATTGCCCACATATCCTGTGGACTTTGCGATTGAACCATGGTGGGGAGTTTGTCTTGTCAACTTTACATTGGAAGAATTCAAGGTCAGATTCTGGATTATTTTTTAATCAAAGAACATCTCATGTTGATAAGTAATTTTGAGTCCATATTTTCAATCAACATCTCTTATGAAACATTCAAGATAGGACCTTGTCCAATGTTGCTTATAGCTAGACCTGTCAAAATGATTTGTTAGTCAAGCAGGAGTGGGTTGGGTCAAGTCGACGCTGTAGCTTCAAAGGTAATAAATAATTAGAACGGCAATATAACAGATGGAAATTATGCTTACAGTCTTACACCTAGTAATTTGTTTTAACTCTTGAAGTCTTGAGCACTTTTTAAATTTTAGCCCATATGAAACGGCTTGGATTTGTGTTTGGCCCAAAGTGACCTACAAGGTTAAAAAAGCTGTACTTGAGTTAGTTTTGTTCATTTGAGCCATAGAAAGACTTTTTTTTTTGGTTTTGTTCATTTGTGACATAGATGCATTAATGTTACACTAATTGCTATTTTGGTTTTTAAAATTTTATCACGCAGAAAGTTTCAGATGAAGAAGCAGCAACAATTGACAAGATCTGTAAAGAAGAAGCAAATGCATTTATACTTTTCGATCCTGTTGTCATCAAGGGTCTTTATCGACGCGGGCTAGTCTACTTTGATGTACCTGTTTATCCTGACGATCGTTTTAAAGGTAGAATCATGAAACGATCATTTTTTATATTTCAGTTTCATGTTATTTTCTTTATAAAATTTCAAAATTTAATATGTATAGTGTTTCAGTATCCAGGCTAGAAGGGTTTGTTTCCAACAGAGAACAGTCATATGAAGACCCCATTGAGGAGTAAGAGATTGATCTTCTAGAATATAATATGACACTTCCATTTTCCTTTTATCTAGATGTGGGAAATGGGCACGGTTGAAAATGAATAAATTCTAGTATGAACCAGATTGGGCTTGGTAGACTGAAAACATCTTTTATCCGTTTTACTTGTTGTACCGATTACTGTATTAAATATGAGTGCATAAATTATATTTTTACAATAATGATTAGCACAGTTTTGGTAGGTGTATGCACATTTAAGAACACACTTTAGGGCAATTTTCAACCTGTTTGACCCGTTTGACTCATTCGACCCTTTCTCTTAGCTTTATTTATTGGCGTCATTTGTTCTGGATCGACCCATGTATAAGTAAATTGATTTAAAATTGTCACCTTTATTCCCATTTACTGTCTACCTTGCAAGCATAAAATGAATATGTTGCCAACTTAACTTTAATTACAGGTTGCTTTATGCTGTTTTTGTGGTTTCAAGTGAGAACTCAACTGTTGCTGAGCTGGCAACAACATTACAGGCTGAACTCTCTCAATTACAGGCTGCTGCCTCTTTTGCTTGTAGATTAGGATGGGCAGTCAAACTAATTGACCCAGGATCTGTTCTTCTAGAACAAACTACTAATGCCCTCAATGATGAAGAAGGTTCTCTTGCTACTGTTGGCTCTGGAAACGCATTGATTGATGCCAGTGTATTTCAACTAGATAGCTCAGGGACAGAAAACCAAAAGCCAAGTTCTGCTTTTGCACGTGTTGCATTTGTGGTTGATGCTAACATAACATCTTATCTTATGATGGGTTCTGTTTCACCTGGTTAGTTTTAAATTTTCACTCCCCTTTTCAGTTACCATTTTCAGGGTACTATATTCATGTGATAGCATACTACACTATTTTGGTTTCTCCCTTTTTATGTTTGTTTTCAACTCTTTTCATGATCCTGTATATCTATTTATTTTATTATATCTATATGCTTATATGTGCTAATTCTGGTCCAGATGCACATAGCTGGGTCTGTTTTGGTCTTGGTGTATCTTTTGGGTTTGTTTAGGTGGAACATGTCTAAATGGGTCCAACTGGGTGGAAACTAAAAAATAGGCACTTGGGTATTTGCAGGTCTAATTGTGGTCAGTTTGGGTCTGTTAAGACTTTCTTGTTCTTTTTCTTTTCATATGATTTAGAGTATTAAATATGATTACAGAACTTAAGAGGTTGTAAGCTATTATAGCATAAAGTCAAATAATAATTTATTAATGCTGCTGTTTATGTTTTAGTAATAACTAATAAAGTTAAATATTTCATTTATTTTTTTTGTTATGTTATTCAAGAGAAATGAAAATTTAGCTGGTCAAGATCAGTTTGACCGAGTAGTAGGCATTTGGCCTAGCGATATCAAAATCTGCCAACCGACTACAAGAAGTTAACTGATTACTGATGTACTGTTGAAAAATAAAGAAAAACAAGATTGGCCCTATCAAACCTTCCCATTTGGAGTCTTTAATTCTCAATAAAGTTAGTTGATTACTGATTTACTGTTTAGTCATTAATCAATATTCCTCCTCTTGTGTCTATCGCAGGCTTAAAATCTCATGCAGTAACACTATATGAAGCTGGAAAACTAGGTTATACTAGCATTGAAGATCTTTGCAATGATCTTAGCACATTAGAAGGAACCAAGTTTGAGGGAGAGCTACAGGAATTTGCCAATCATGCATTCAGCCTTCGGGTTGTTCTCAAATGTTTAACATCTGGTGGACTTTCTCCTGATGAGCTGGAGACACATGACGTCAATTCTGTAAACAATGAAGAGGTTATGTCCATGGTGGCCGACATGTCATTAAAACAAGAATCTGAATCTGCTGTAAGTGACTTGGGCCCACTTGCTGACAAATCCGACACCACAAATGGAATTACCAATGATGTTGAAAAGTTAACTAAAAAGAAAGTAAGGAAATACCGTGTAGATATTCTGCGGTGTGAAAGTTTGGCTAATCTTCCATCAACAACCCTTGAGAGTTTGTTTAAACGTGACTATGATATTATTGTATCAATGGTCCCCCTTCCCGTTTCTTCTTTTCTACCAGGCCCCAAAGGCCCTGTTCATTTCGGCCCGCCTTCACATTCCTCTATGTCACCATGGATGAACTTAGTTTTATATTCGGCTGTCGGTAGTGGGCCTGTTTCAGTCGTATTAATGAAAGGTCAGTGTTTAAGATTGCTTCCTGCACCATTGGCGGGTTGTGAGAAAGCCCTTGTATGGTCATGGGACGGGTCAACGGTTGCAGGTTTAGGATCCAAGTTTCAAGGGAATTTAGTCAAAGGGAATATTCTCTTACATTGTTTAAATTCCCTCCTTAAACACACAGCCATTTTAGTACAACCATTTAGCAAGTCTGACCTTAACGAGTCTGGAAAAATGAACGCCATTGATATTCCTTTGCCGTTAAAGAACTCTGATGGTTCGTTTGCAGGTATAGAGAAGGAATTAGGGTTAGGATTAGAGTTAACAACCGATGAAATTTCAAAACTTAACACATTATTGTGTAAGTTGGCGGATAAATTATCGTTATGGACTGTTGGTTATATTCGTCTGTTGAAGCTTTTTAAAGAAGGAAAGAAAAATGTGTTTGCACCTGATTATGATGATGATAATGTGAACTATGAATGGGTTCCATTATGTGTGGAGCTCGGGATTCCGTTATTTAGTCCTAAATTATGCAACTATATATGTCAAAGAGTGGTTTCCTCACAATTACTCCAAACAGATTCATTTACTGAGAACCGTGATGCAATGCAACAACTGAGACGAAAGTTACATGAAATCTGTTGTGAATATCAACCAACTGGTTCAAGTGCGAGGATGCTTTACCATAAAGATCAGCATCAACCAAGAAGTCAAAAGGGTCAACTAATGACTTATGCAAGTCAAAGATGGAGTCCACTTACAGAACCCTCTTCTCCGATTTCTGGGACAAGCGACTTTCATAGA
Source organism: Flaveria floridana (assembly GCA_018326465.1). NCBI lineage: Eukaryota > Viridiplantae > Streptophyta > Magnoliopsida > Asterales > Asteraceae > Flaveria > Flaveria floridana. Next base: position 6,445 of record BJCO01466001.1, read on the forward strand.
TTGAAACTTGCCAACAGGCAACGTTGTCATACAGAAGTCCTCAGCTTCGATGGAATCATTTTAAGGTATGTTGTAGTAATTCATATTGTTATTCCTTTTCAAAACTATTGAAAAGTACTATGATGATATTGAATGAACCCTGCACAGATCATATGCTTTGACTCCTTATGAAGATGACACCATATTGAATGAAGCGAGTGGTAAGACGGAATCGGATGATGTCAAGGACAGCGGAGAAACTGTGCTGCCAGGTGTCAACCTTTTATTTGATGGATCCCAGTTGCGTCCATTTGACATAGGTGCTTGCCTTCAGGCCCGCCAACCCGCATCTTTAATTGCAGAGGCTTCAGCAGTCTCTGCTACATCTTCTGCAACTAAATAGGACGACCCCCACAATGAGGGCCGAATTGTGTATAGAAGAGTTTCTTTTTGCTGGTGAGGGAGGAAATTATCTTATTGCCGGTTTGTATCAAGTGAATGAAGACATTAGGCGCACTGTTGTTTTACCAAATTAAGAGTCCCTAAATCCAGAGTACAGCCTATACTGCAAAAGGTACGATTCAAAATACTGTTATTAACTTGTAGGTTCTGTTACACATACTTGAAGTGTGATGATATCTATACGACCCCCGTAATTGTATTTGCTTTTTACATAATCTAAGGGGAATATGAAAGGATTTGTTTGTGAGAACTCGGATAAACTTGGGGTCTATTTTGATTTTCTTTTTGTATAAGTCGAAAGATCGACAATGCACCTTGATTGGTCTAGCTTCCGACCCATCTTTCATGTTTTGTGTGTCATTACTATGTCAAAGAACTCGCTTGAGGCGATGAAGAATGTTTTTGGTCAATTCATTTATTGTTAGAAATGTGGTAGATTGACCATTTAATATATTAGATTATTGTACTTTCTTTTGTTACAAATGTGTATTATAATGTTGTGTGTAAAAACCGGCTGACAGCCCGAACCTTCATTGATGCTACATGCTATAGAAAGGTCTATAGACTTTATATGCGTTGGTGCATGACACCCTCTCCCCATTGCAATGCAACTTCCAACCTGTAATGGACGTAAATCGTGTTGGATTGACATGTTGAATCATTAAAGTTGAGCGTGATGCGTATATTTATCGTGTCAAAGGCATTAACGTTATTCGAATACACCAAACATAACCGTTTAAACTGGGCATCATTTGTTTAGTTAAACAAATCAATTTGAATATCACTTGTTTAATTAAATAGGACAAACTAAACATGGAATACTTATAATGAGTTAGACATGACAATCTAGAACCTGATTATGCTAGTGGTGTGTATCGTGTTAGGAATTACTATCAGTAAAAAGTTTCACTAAGGGCTGTTTGATTACTACTGAATCAGTAAGATTTGACTGAGTGAGAATCTGATCCAGTTAAAAGTTTTGATTGAGTCTGCATCCGGCTGAAACTTGACTGTTTGATTCAATATCGACTGACTCATAAAACCGTTTATTTTTATACCACTATAACAACATACTGAAAACAAAACATCAAAGTATCAAACCTTGAACAAAAGAAGCAACATTATCTCACATTCACTTTACTTCAACCTCCCACACATTCTTCCCCTTCTGTCTTCACCTTGGGAACCACAATCTTCAACAGACATATTTCATCTCCGCTTTGATCTCATCCAGCTTGTACACATCCATCGACAAATCGATTCTGCTCGAGTACCTTCGCGACAGTTCTCCGTCGTCCTCCGCCTCCGCCTTGATGATTAGTGTGTTCTGCTCCACTGAGATCTTCACGTTCTCTTTGTCCAACCCTGGCATGTTGAATCGCAGACGAGGTGAAGAGGAGTGGCGGAGGAAGGGCGCCGGTGAGGAGCAGCGACGGGGGGAGGGGATCGGTGAGTGGCGGAGGAAGGGCGCCGGTGAGGAGCAGCGACGGGTGGAGGGGATCGGTGAAGAACAACGGCAGGTGGAGGGGATCGGTGAAGAACAACGGCAGGTGGAGGGGATCGGTGAAGAACAACGGCAGGTGGAGGGGATCGGTGAAGAACAGCGGCAGGTGGAGGCCAGGTGAAGAGCAGCGGCGGGTGGAGGCCAGTGAAGAGTAGCAGCGGTGAAGAGGTGAGGAGGAGAGGTGTCGGTCAGTGATGAAAAATTATAGGTCTCGGTCAGTCCTATCGACCGGGTCAGTTGCCTTGGCCGTGAACATCAAACGCGATGACCGACTGACTCGGGCTGACCGAGTCAGCCAGTCAGCGGTTAGCACCCTTTCAAACAGCCCCTAAAACAATGTAGGTTTGTGGTATGTATATGAGCTCCTCGTATCTCTCTTGTTCATGTAAGTACTCTGAAATAAAAGTACTTTTATGTTATTCTCGAAATCTTAAGTGGATAATTCACAAGTAAGAGAGTGTATTTTCTATTTTGAAAAATGTTTACAAGAAATTGACTCAAATGGAGATTTCGTATAAAAACCTTCGATAAAAGGGGTATAGTTTTTAGACATAATAAAAGAGAAAGATGGAGTCAAGATCACGAGAAATTGGTGTAAAAAAATAGGAAGCAAAACTCGTTCTTTAGAATGCTTTATCTAGAAAAAAATTTGAATGAGTTTTTATGTGTGATAAAACATGTGATATATGAAAAACACTTTGTAACTACTTATCAAGAAAACATCAAAATTAAAGACAACAAGATTGAATTACTTATATCAGAATATGAACAGGTTATCACTATTGATGATAAAAAGATTAACGTTGGTTTTGCGAAATTTAATTATTCTATCATTAGTCTTAAATCTCTAACAACTACTTATAAAAACAAAAATTGTGTGAAGTTTTCGTAGGCAATACCAACAAAGTGGAGAACCAAGATAACCCCATTGAAGAATCAATAGACTTGAGTAGTTTCCCATTGGATGAACTCAATGAACTTCAAGGTTTGTTAACTTACTATGGAAAGGGATGAATGACTAGCACATTCAAAAAAAAAATTTAAATTACACTTTTCGTCCGTTAATGTTGTAACAAATTTCAGGTTTCGTCCTTAAACTAAAGAAATTATAGTGAACATCCTTTACGTTTAAAAAAGCTTGCACATTTCATACTTTTCTCTAACGGACGATACTTTTATCCGTTAAATCAGATCATTGCTTTGCATGTGAGGCTAAATTGGTCTTTTTACACCTATTAAAAAAATAAAATATTAACTAAATTATTAAATCTATCTTACCCCACCCCCACCCCACCCCACCTCACCCTCAACTCTCTCTCTCTCTATCTCTCTCCCCTTCTATTCATTCTCTCTCAACCATTTCTACACCTGAACTTATGTCTCCGGCGAGCACCGCCGGCGATATCTCTGGCACCATCACCACTACCGGCTGTTATGTCTCTCTCACTCATCTCTCCCTCTCTTTTTTATCTATCTCATGACTAAAGAACCCTAGATCTAAAAAATATTTATGATTTCACAAACCTAGATCTAATAGAAAGGATGATGGTTTATGGTGATAGAGGTAACGAAAATGGTGGTCGGCTGATTGCAGGTTGGGGTTAATGGAGGTATGATGGTGGTGGCCGGGTGATTGCAGGTTGGGGGTTGATGAAGGTGATGATAGTATTGGTTGGGTGGTCGTGGGTTGGGGTTTGGTGGAGGTGATAATGGTGGTGGTCTGGTGGTTGCGGGTTTTTGCAGGTTGAGATGATGGTGGTTTTTGAATGTGTATACATGATTTTGAGTTTTCAATAATAATTTTAGGAGTGGATGATGTAATGAAGATGACGATGATAATGAGAAGATGACGATGACGATGACGATGACGATGACGATGACGATGACGATGACGATGACGATGACGATGACGATGACGATGACGATGACGATGACGATGACGATGACGATGACGATGACGATGACGATGACGATGAC
>BJCO01466012.1:0-10708 GCA_018326465.1 Flaveria floridana
TGAAGTGTATACAAAAGACTGCGGAATTCCTATTGAGCTATATGCTAATGTTGACATAGCATGTTTGTCAAAGAACACTTTGGAAAGAATGAAGCAGTTAAAGATAAAAACCAATGAGTCAAAGCCAGAGCAAGCTGTTCTAGCAAAGAAATTCAAGTCATCAATAGAGAATGCGTTGAAAAAAACAGAGATTTACAAGGAGAAACCAATGTTCACAGTTAAAGAAGAACATGAAGAATTCATTGAAGACTGAAGATAAAAGAAGACAGAAGATAAAGGAAAAGAGACGTCAAAGGATGCAGAGAAGAATGAAAGATGAAGTCAAAGACAAAGATCAAGAATAAAAGCAAGGATGGAGCTGAACTGAAGACAGAAGACAATGTAAATCTTAGGGGGAGTATTGTTAGGTCCCTTAGAAGATTAACATTTAGTCTTTAGTGTCTAGTTTTGTATTTTATACTAGTATAGGGACTAGTTTTGTAAATTTTAGTTCCTTAGTTTCTAGTATAAATAGCATAGACTTAGAGTAGATTGTTAAGTTTTGCATGAACTGCTTTCTAACTCTTGTAATCGTCTTTGATATCAATGAATTCTGAATTTTGTTGATATTGCTTGATTTGATTACAATTGTTCATATTTCTTTGAATTGTTCATATAATTTGTTACAGATTGCTCTAATTGATCCTATCATATAGATTGAGTCTTCCGTATTTGCTACAGTGGTCACCCGCATTTGTTTTAAAAGTTGTAGAATTTTAAAAAGAACTTAAAATTGACTATTTAAATAGTCAACTGAAGTCATTTAATACTTTTCAAATTTGAGAGACTCTAAAAATGCGACGAGCAAAAAACACACTACTGTTCTTCATTCATCATCAAAATCATCAACATCATTTTGGTTTCAGTGTTCTTCGAACATCATATTGCCTCTATTTTTGATTCTCAACAATCATAGTATCGAAACAAGGTGATTTTCAGCAACTTCTAAGAGTTACCCGTTGAACACATAATGAACTCAGAACCCTAACATAAGGAAAGATTCATAATATCATTATCAAACTAAGGATTGATAGACATTTCTAAGCTCAAATACACAAATGATCATTAAAATTAACATGAACTAGTGATTTTTAAAACCCTATGATTGTCACATGAACAAGGGATCATCATACTGTAAATGTCAACTTCAAAACCTAAGTTTGAATGTTAAAATAGACTTTAAACAAAAAATTATCATCAAACTCAAAGACAAATCACTATAAAACATGGTAAAATCAAGTTAGGTCAAATTGCTATGAAACAGTACCCATGATTCTTCAATGTTGACCAAATAAAGTCAAAATTTGAAACAATCAACTTGATTTCACCAATGTAAGTGATGATTATGTGTCAAGTACTAACTCATATGCACCTTGGGCAGAAGCTAATAGCAAATCTCACATGGAGTAAACTCCATAATGTTAGTGGATTTCTTAAGCCTGATGTCCCTGAAGCTGAAGGACTCAGAAACATGATCAGACTTATCTCCACTACCAGAGTTGCTCATGCTAATACTGTGAGACCTGTCATCTATAAGAACTTCATAAGATCATTTTAGAGTACTGCTGACGTTACCGAGATTGATGGCATTAAGACTTTATCTAGTAGAATCACCAATCATCACACCCTTTCCATCACTAAACAAACTGTGAGATAGTGTCCACAGTTTGGTGATGATTCTGACACTACTCAAGAACTTGAAGATGAGGAGATCATGTCCTTCTTCGACAACATTGGGTATGAAGGAGGATATGAAAGTAAACAAATAGTCAAAGGGTTGATGGACTTGCAGTGGAGATTATTGATATACTTATTCCAATACTATCTGTCCAAAAGAAAGACAAGATGGTATGATATCCCTGTTACTACATCATCTGCTATATGTGCTCTATGCACTAACAGGCCATTCAAGATGTCTGCCTATATGTTCAATGGCTTGGTGTCTAACATACAATAAGGAAGAAGACATATGTTCTTTATGTATCCATGGTTTCCTATAATGCCTTATCAATGAAGCATTTCCCCAACTAGTACCTGTAGGACCTGTAATGAATATCCCCCATTACAATGCAAAGTCCTATAAGTATATCAAGAAGAGGCATCCAAGGAATTTCTATAGTGGAACTTTCTTTCCACTACTTCCTTAGATGTTAGAGTAGATCAATCACAAAGAAGAACAAGAAGATATAGCTCCAGCTGATGAGCAAGCTCAAGAAGAAGAAGAACAAGCTGCTCATGATCAATAACCTGTTGATGAGCAAGCAGAAGAAGCACAAGATGAACAAAGGCCTGTGTCACGGCATGTTGATGTAGGTGGTGATTTTCACACAGGACCTTTTGTTCAAGAAGCTGAAATTGCTTCTCCATTCAGACCATCACCTATTCAGTCTCCACATTTGTCTCTATCTCACTTTTCTCCACCTCATACTTCTCCAACTGCAGCTGAATATGTAGAGTCTGGTGAATCTACCAGCTCTTCAGACGACTCCGAATCATCTCCGGATGAGGATGGTCACACCATGAGAATGCCAATAAGACAAGCATAATCTAAGGCAGGTCCTTCTAAAAGTTATGCAGAATCAGGAACTAACAAACCTGATAGGAAGGATGAAATGATCACTGACCTATTACTGATATGTGAGAGGATGGAAAAACTACTGAGTAGAAGATCTGGCATAATCCAAGATAGACTTCAAGAGTTGGATGAAAAAGAAATGGAGATTAAAGAACTCAAAGAAAGACATGAGGATGAAAAGAACAAGAAAGATAAAGAAATAGAAGAACTCAAGCTAAAGAAGAAATCAGTGGGCATGTTGATACTGTAACTCTACAGACTCTTGTCATGGAGGAACAGGAAAGCTTGATTGAAAGCCAATCTGCTCTCATTGTTGATCTTAGCATGAAAATAAGACTATACTGAAAAGAGTCTCAGAACTAGAATCATTGAATATGATAAATTAGGATCCAGCTGAGGAGCTAGAAACACAAGGTGATGAACCAGAAATAGAAAAAGAATAAAGTCTAGCCATGGTTGTCTACTCCAGTGAACCATCTGAAGAAACCACTGAGCAATACTCTGAGCTTAGAGATCTCATCAAAGAGCTTGACAGCTATACTACTGGACAGTTCATCATTGATGATTAGTTTTGGGAATTTGTAAGGGACCCAAGACCTCTAGTAGAACATATAGTGGTGATTCTTTAATCTCCAATTCCTTTGGAGAGAGAGTTGAGTATGCAAATTATTCCTGCAGTCACCCTTTTTGAAAAATAAAAGGAACTCATCAGAAATTTATGTGAAGAGATAAAAGAAAAATAAGAAGTTGTTGAAAAGCAAGATGAAGAACCAACACCAACAACAGGTGAAACCTCTGTGCCATCCTCATTCAGACCATATGTACATACTTACTCAAAGAAGAGAAAAGAAATGTTTGAGAATGCTAAGGGAAAACATCCTGTAGAGGAAGAGGCGCCTGTAAAGAAGAAGCAAAAAAGATGACCCAAGGAGTTGGTTGCAATAGCTGAATTTCTTGAAGAGCATGAAAGGGTCGAGGCATAACTGAAAGAGATGATTGATATCATTAATTTAGAAGAAGGAGAGATAGAAGGAGGATACTAGGTTGATAAACCTATGATTAATGATAGTCCAATGAAGATGGAATCCTCAGTTGAAGAAATGGTGGAAAAGGCACAAACTGATGATCTAGTTATCAATGCCATGTTCCTGATCAACCGCGGGTATGATACTAATGAAGTGTTTGGGATGACATATGAGTCAATAGTGGAAGAAGTAAGGAAAATGAACAACTCCTTGATCCCACACATGTGACTAAATATGAAAGTCAAATCCCCCATAACATTCTCCACTCCACTCATAAGACAGTTTGAAGCTACTCAAGCTCGATATCCTGATCCTTATACCATGACTGATAGGGAGATGAAGGATTACCTATCCAAACAAGGATACACAAAAAGAAGATTAGGGAATATGAAGACAAACTCACTTAGAGATGCAATCCTTCAAATGATAAATGAAAAGAAAGACAAAATGAAGAAGGTAGAAGAAGAGGTTGCAGGAAGAGAACCCATATCTAAGTTATCTGCTCAAGATGTCCAACTCACTACCAAAGACCACGATGTCTTGGCACCCATTCTCAACAAAAATATTGAATGGTTTATTGAACCCTCTTAATTAAAACTTAATCACTTCAGAGTTGATACAAGGTGTGTCTGCTCCAAAGGGAAAGACTGATGTAAAGATCATAGCCTGGAAGTATGATAGAGACTGGAATATGTTAATGATCAAATGTATCTCAGGGATGGTCCAATTCTTCATAGAGTACTGTGCTCTGGTGAATACCATGTAGATTCATGATCTGAAGGAACCAGCAGAACTTGAGCTTATCAATCATCATGCAATGCACAAGGGATATGAGTTTGAAGAGATTCTAAAGATCTTCAAAAGAACCAGAACTTTGACTCATTGAAAGTAATTTGCTTGAGGAAAGACAAAACTTTTCAAAATCCCCTAGACAAGAAAAGAAAATCAAAGAGGACTGAAGAGTTTGTATTTCCTGAAGTGAATGTAAGACCAACTGAAACATTAAAGAGAAAGATGGTGGCTGGCACTCACACTTTCATACCAATCTCAAATGTTTATTATGATGAAAAGACTTATGAGATGGTAATTGAAAGGAAGTAGGGAGGAAAAGAGGGGGCTGAAATCCATCTATTTAGTTGATATGAAGTGAGACTTCTTGATGAATCTTATGTCCAATACATCTTCTCTAGACACTTTAAAGAGATCAACAATAAGCTTGGAGAGGCTGACGTGTATTTCTTTCTAAAGTGCATTAAGATTTTGAAGATGGGATATGACAGGATCAAGCACAAGAGAAAGCAGAGAAAGAAGAAGAAGACTCATCTTAACCTGGGAAACATTGTAAAGCTTGAAGTAGATGCTGATGGATATCTCATGATTCATAGAGAAGGGTTATCCACTGTTGGTGTGTGGGAACCTGTATCTCTAAGGAAGATGTCAATTGAAGCAATTCATGCTATGAGCCAAATGAAGATTCGTGTTCTGAGTAGGGGCAGGATGAACAAGGCAAGAGACTTTTCTAATATGATCATATCCATTCTTAATCCAGCTCTCCCAGACCTAGGTATAGCTCTACCATCACCAGTCCAAGCACCTACAGAAGATCCAATAGAATCTTCACAACCTCAACCATCTTCAAATCCTTGGAGTACTTAGCTTGTATAATCCTTATGGTGAGTATTGTTGTTCCCTGAAAGGATCATACATACCAATTCAAGTGGTGGTTGATGGTTGTTCTGTTGGCAAATTCCCACAAGTCCAAGAAGAAATGCGAGTGAAGATTAGAAGGCTAAGTGTTGGCTATCCACATATATTTATACGGATGACCAAAGAACAAATGCTAACAAGTATTTGTTCTTGCACATAAACAAATACGGATAAGCATTTGTTCTTCTGCATTAACTAATGCGGATACACAAAGAAACGCATACAGCTGTTTGTTCATCTGCATTTGTCAATGCTGATGACCAAACACTTAATGCTGAAGATAAAACAAGAAATGCTGATGAAGCCCAAGGAATCCATAATAGTTAATGTGGATGTTCAACAACAAACACTGATGAAGACTTTTGTACTTAGACTAGCATTTTGATGTATTTATCAGGGTAGTTTAGTCTTTTTGTATAGGCTTTATGTCAGCCTATAAATAGAATAGAATATCCATGATATGTAAGGTTTTGTGGTTGTCATTTCACTATTCTTGTAAACCCTAGCACCTATTGTAACTTGTTTGTTCACCAATCAATATACAAGCATTTATGAGTATCTTTCAAGAATTTAATGTTCTTTGATTTAGTATTTGCGATACTTAATCATTGACTCAATCATCATATTCGATCCTTGTTGACATCACATCAACAGAGAATCTTATTCTTGGACCTAGTCAACCACCTACCACTGAGAAAGAAGTTGGTCAACCTAAGCTCCCTATTGAACGTGAGATTGACTTCGAAGGGGATAAAAGGACTCATGGCCTAGCAACTGAATCAGTTGTGACAGGTAGTGATATTCAAATCTTTTTCAAAGATGAAGTTCAAGTTGCACAAGGGATTATTGAATTGTCATCATTGACTGATGATTTGCTTATCACAGTGGCTATCCTTGATCTAGCCTTGAAGGTAAACAGTTAGGACTTTCTAAAAATTCCTCTCTCTTTAACACCATAAGTTCAACCCCACTATCCCCAACCTGAATCATCCAAGCCAAAATCTCTAAAGGTAGAATCTTCCTCAAATCCCAAAGGAAAAAGGAAGATGACATCTAAAGAGATTCTAGAAGAAGAAAGGTTGGACAAGCTAAAAAGAAAAGGTGGACTGAACACTGGGAAGCTGTTGGCTGCAAGAAGCAAGGCAGCAGCAGCAGCTCAAGAGTGTATCAATAATAAACAAAGAGTGGAGGTGATAGATAGGCTTATCAATCTGGGAGTGGATAATGAAGAAATGCTCTTACTCCTACTTGATGAGCTTATAAAACTAGAGAAGGCAACCCTGCTGCAAAAAGAGAAGGAGGAAGCAGCAATATTAGCCGAAGAAGAAGAAAAAGGAGAAAGAGAGAAGAAGATGAACAAAGGTAAAGGGTGTAGAGGATAGCCTTCCTATGCTCAAGAGGCTATTCTCAGGAGGAGCTGACTCCTCAGGAAAATGAGACAATCTTGTTCCTTTTTAACAAAGAACAAGATCAAATCAAGAAGGAGAGGAAGAAAGGTGAAAGAGAGAAGGTGAAGGAGAAGAAGAGAAAGGAAGAGGAGGCCAGACTTGTGGCTACTAAGAAGGTGGGAGATAAAGCCTGGATGAAGGCTTATCTCAGGGCCCACGGCTTCACAGGCAGGCAAGTAGGACCCATGTCTGAGAAGACCCTACAACAACATGTCGGTGATAACAAAGCTGACATTCGCTTAGGAAGAAGGAAAGAGGTATACCAAACTCAAAGTGTACAGAGGATGGTACCCAAACAAACACCCAAACCACAACCAACAAAAACTGAGCACACACCTCTTAACTTCCCTATCAAAACCGAACCCACTACTGAACCTTACACCCCTGAACCTACACCATCAGCCTTACCTCCACCCTCATCCACTGCCTCTCAACAACCACCACCACCACTCATCTTAAAACCCAAAACATAATCTAAAACACAACCATTACCCAATCCATCCTCTGAATCATCTAACCCTCTGACCTTAGAGGAGTTTGAGGAGATTAAAGGAAAGCTCATCAACTACATAACCCTGAGTGACATCTCTTGCAAGGAAGAGTACATATCATTAAGATACATTGATGGCTCTTCTTGTTCCCTCATAAGAGATGTATTCCTTGATCTGTCCACGAAAACACTAGACCAAGCTCTTCAACTCTTGGCTAAAAACTCCAACTCTCTTAAAGAATAAGATAAGAAGCTGAGAAGAAGACTAGTGACTTTATTAGACACTAGGAAAGGGGATAAAGTCCCAAAATTGCCCCTCACTCCTAAGAATAAAATTGTTCAGTGGAGGTTTGATGAATCTTCTCAGAACTTTGTTATAGAAAGAGAGAATGGTGAAGTCAAAAGACTTGATACACCATCTCTGCTACACTCAAGCAGATTTGACATTGCTGAGTTAGCAGACAAACCATTCTCCAATCCCTAAAACTCCTAAGTAGCCACTCACATCATAAATCACCTAGGCGGCCTTCATCTTTCTGAGCTAAGAAAGAGGGCAAGAACTGAAGAGGAGTTGAAGTTGAGAAAGGAAGAAAAAGAAGGTGCCACTACTAAAGGATGCTCATTTCTTCAAATACTTCAAGGCACCACTCCAAATTCTATAGTTAGATTGGAATATGACTATAATTCCCATCAACTAACTCTCTACAGAGGACCACAAGAAAGAGTACATGTTATTTACGGCAATAGATTGGACCTTCTCTCTACAAATGACTTGTACAAACTTCTCAACACCACTTCAAGATAGAATAAGGAAACTGACAAGTACCTCCTTTCCTTGGTGTTGAAGGTTTTGAGAAAAAGAATAAAGTGAAGTTTTGGTTACAGCAGCCTAGGGGGAGTTTGTTGGATCAGATGAGGCTGGTGAAACCAATACTACACTTAGAAGATTTTGAGTACAATTGAAGAAAGTCTTCTAAAGCAAAATCAACCCTTTCAAAGACAAACTAAAGATCTTCCGAAGAATGAAGAGCTTTTGAAGGAAAAATAAGTCTTCCAAAGACTAAGTAGTTTTCCTCTTGAAGTGTTCAACTTAGAAGATCTAACACAAAGCCTTCCGAAGAATGAAATCCTGAACACTTGCGAAAGACTCAGAAGAAGTTGATTCTTCCGAAGTATAATTGGCCTCAGAACAACTTATTCTTCTGAAGCTAGTTTACCTTCGGAAGAATCAACTATTAACCAGTGGACATAAGTATGGTCTGACTGACACATGCTGCCAACTCTGATATGCTTCCCACGCCCATGTAGTTGACCATACTTTATTCCACTGTTCACCTTTTATCAGTTAGTACAGTTACCAACTTTAGTAGGTAACAAAAGGTAAGTCAATGACCTGTCATAACTACTAATCTCAGATAGTATTTTATCTTAGATAAATATCTTCTAGCAATGTAGTATTTGTTTAGATGTAAGTTCCATCTGTTTTTATAAGTATAACCGACTATAGATAGTAGTATATATAGTTTCTCAATGTAACTCATTATGTATGCTTTGTAAGAGTCTTGTAATACTGAGTTGAGAAGTAATATATACAAGTATCTTGAAAAACAAATACTTGTCTTCATTAACTTAGTATATATCATCAACTTAGCTAGAGGTTCTGCATCATCAAATGAGTGAGACTTAGTGAGTTTGTGAGAAAAATATTATGTTGAGAGACAAACACCGGTCCTGCAATTTATAGGGAAAATACTTAGACTCGAACCATAAGTGCTACTGATATAAAAACAAAAGGGTTAAGTATAGAAGCAGTCCAAAGAATTAAATAAGTAGGGATTTGATATGGGTGCAAAATGTAAACATATGAAAATTTTATGTTCACTGAAATTTGTATGCTTGAGATACGAAATGGTGGTTGAAAAATCATAATGAGTATAATACATTATTTCATAACTAGTTAGTATAAGGATAATACATCATATCATTAAGAGTTTTCAATGATCATATTGTATTGAAAACAAAAAAGAGTAAGGGTGGGGATGGGGAAGGGAATTCACCTTATTTTGATAATAATACAACGTAAGTACCTGAGGAAATTCAAAGGCAAATTGCTATTGAGGTATGAAAGGCATTCGAAGCCAATATACCTTTTCTTCTAGCAGAAATGAAAAATTGTATTGGAAATATGCAAGAAGAAAAATTGAAAAAGAATGAAGCCAACATAGAAACACCTACAAATAATGTGGGAGCAGCTTCAATAGTTGAAGTTAAAAACATCGCTGCACGTATACAGACTTCATGGCTTGTAAACCGTTGCAGTTTAAAAGTGAAATTGATCCTTTAGTTAGCCAAAGGTGGATAACAACCATGGAGACTATTTTTGATACATATCATTACGGCCCATGTGATGAAGTGATGTTTTAGACGAACTAGTTCTGTGAAAGAGCTAAAGATTGTTAGGATATGATTAAAAATGAAAATGGGAGAGAAAGAATTAGGAATATGTCATGGGAGGCGTTCAAACCAATCTTCCTAAAACATTTCAGTCCTCATGTTTCAATTGATCATATCACTGAGGAACTCCTTCATACGCATCAAAGCAACAAAACAGTTGATGAATTTATTGGCATTTTCTATGATAAAGCAAAGTTTTGTCCTTCAATTTTCACTACTAAAGAAACATGAATGACTCAATTCCATCTTATCCTTAAAACTGAAACCAGAGGAATCTGTTATAAAGGGATTAGCCATTATAAGAACTCAATTTGTTGCAAATGTTGGAAACCGGGGCATACCGCACCATAGTGTATCAGCCCCGTGAACTTATGTTACAACTGTTATAAGCCTGGTCATATGAGTTATGGTTTTCCAGAGCTAAAACCAAGGGATGGCAAGGCTACAGATAAATCTAGGGCTATTAAGAATGTGAAACGGTTGAAAGCTTCAAAACCATGAGGCAGGGCTTTTTAAATTACTGCTGAAGAAGCAAAGTTAAACCTGACTGTTTGGTCTAGAATTCTATATAGGTTTAGTTTCTTGAATTCATAAGTGTAATCACTCTTGTAACTTTCTTATCATTATGTATGTAATATGTGTGTATAGGATATGTTGTGTGTTGATTTATATGTATGTTTGTTGGAGCATATATTGTCATATATAGCGTTTCCGTCGCTTCGCGAATAGTCTAGGCTTAATGTAATACACCTGATATCTTGTAAACACATGAAACTGAGTCATTCATAGGAGCATATGCGAATGGGACTCAGTCGTACGACTGAGCCATGCTAATGGACCAGTCGTGCGACTGAGAGATGCTATTGGGCCATTCGTAAGACTGAACCATAAATATGGTCCAGTCTTACGATTGAACCATACGCATAGCCCAATCATACGAATGGGCCCAGTCGTATCTTATATGGACTGA
>BJCO01466017.1:0-10081 GCA_018326465.1 Flaveria floridana
AGTGTTTGGTCATCAGCATTTGTTAATGCGGATGAGCAAACACTTGGCCGCATTTGTTGCTGGTCATCCGCATTAGTTAATGCGGATGAACAAATGCCTTGTCTGCATTTCATCGGCTGTCCGCATTAGTTAATGTGGATGAACAAATACTTGTCAGCATTTGTTCTTTGTCATCTGTATTAACAAATGCGGATAGCCGACACTTGTAATTTTCTTCTTATGCAGGATCTTCTTTATGTGCATTTTCTTCTTGGACTTGGGGAGAAACCAGTAGAACAACCATCCACCTCTTGAATTGGCGTGTATGATCCTTTCAGGGTCTAACAAATGGTTATTTCGCTCTGGCCGTCAGTTTGTGGGTGGTAAGCGGTGCTTAAATCCAGACGGGTTCCTAAAGCCTGCTGGAGTGATTTCCAGAAACGAGAAGTGAAACGGCTGTCACGGTCAGAGATGATTGATAGTGGCATACCATGCCTGGTCACTATTTCATCGATGTACAGCTGAGCCAGTTTAGTCAGGTCGTAGTCTTCTCGAATCGGTAAGAAGTGAGCTGATTTAGTTAGCCTATCCACTATTACCCTAATAGCATCATGACCTCTAAATGGTTTAGGTAACTTTGTAACAAAGTCCATCATGATGTTATCCCATTTCCATTCAGGGATTTCGCGCTGTTGTAACGTTCCTGACGGTTTTTGGTTTTCAGCTTTTACCATGGCTCAGGTTAGACATTTTCCAACACAAACAACGATTGATTTCTTGATTCCAGGCCACCAGAAAAGTGCCTTTAGATCCTGGTACATTTTGCCGCTTCCGGGGTGAACCGAGTACTTAGATTTGTGGGCTTCGTCGAGGATTACCTCTCTAATTCCCCCGTACTTTGGTACCCATGTTCTCCCTTCATATTTATATATACCATCATCACTCATCTCTAATTGCTTTTCCATTCCTGTTAACGCTTCCTCTACTAAATTCTCTTCCTTTAATGCTTCACCTTGAGCTTCTTTCAGACTTGCGATAAGGTCAGTGTACACACTCATCCTTAAGGCATGAACGCGAAGGGGTTTTTCTCTTTCTTTTCTGCTCAAGGCATCTGCCACTACATTGGCTTTACCGGGATGGTAACGGATTTCATGTTCGTAATCATTTAAAAGCTCGACCCATCTTCTCTGGCGCATGTTCAGCATCTTCTGCTCAAGAATGTGTTGCAAACTTTGATGGTCTGTGTAGATGATGCATTTCGTGCCATAGATGTAGTGCCTCCATATTTTGAGTGCAAACACCGCGACACCCAATTCAAGATCGTGCGTTGTATAGTTCTTCTCATGATTCTTCAGTAATCTAGATGCATAAGCCATCACCTTGTTACGTTGCATCAGTACACATCCTAGTCCTTGACGCGAAGCGTCACAATAGACCACAAAATCTTCGTCTCCTACTGGAAGGGCAAGGACAGGTGCACTGCACAACTTCTCCTTAAGCGTTTCAAATGCTTCATTTTGCTCTGGTTCCCACACAAAGGTTTTGTTCTTCTTAGTCAGCACGGTCAAGGGTTGCATAATGCACGAGAAGTCCTTTATAAACCGTTGGTAGTATCCGGCCAATCCTAGGAATTGCCTTATCTCAGTGGGAGTTTCAGGAATTTTCCAGTTCTTTATAGACTCAATCTTGGAAGGATCGACTTGAATTCCATTCTGATTTACCACATGCCCTAGAAATTGGATCTCTCGTATCCAGAATTTCCATTTAGAGAACTTGGCATACAGTTACTCATTCTTGAGCAACTCAAGAATCAGTCTGAGGTGTTTCTCGTGCTCTTCCTTGCTACGGGAGTAGATCAGGATGTCGTCGATGAACACGATTACAAACTTGTCAAGATATGGGCGGCATACGCGGTTCATGAGATCCATGAACGCTGCTGGTGCGTTAGTTAATCCGAAGGGCTTTACTAGATACTCATAATGTCCATATCTAGTTTGAAAGGCTGTTTTGGGTATGTCCTCTTCTCTTATCTTCAGCTGATGGTACCCCGACCTTAGATCTATTTTGGAGAAATAACATGTTCCTTGCAGTTGATCGAATAGGTCATCTATTCTTGGAAGAAGGTAGCGGTTCTTTATAGTTAGCTCATTCAGTTCCCAGTAATCTATGCACATACACAGGGTTCCATCCTTCTTTTTCACAAATAGCACCGGAGCACCCTATGGAGAAACACTTGGGCGTATGAATCCTTTGTCAAGTAGTTCCTAGATATGCAACATTAGTCCCTTCATCTCAGGTAGGGCGTGTCGGTATGGTGCCTTGGCCACTGGTGCAGCACCAGGCAGTAGATCTATTTGGAATTCAATCTATCAACTTGGAGGTAGTCCCGGTAAGTCTTCAGGAAACACTTCTGGGTATTCAGAAGCCACTGGAATATCTTCAAACTTCTTGTCCTCCTTAGCGTTCATCACATAGACTATGAATGCTAGGCTTCCCTTCATAAGACTCTTGGTTGCTCTTAAATGGGATATCATAGGTCATAGCGTGTTACTTCTCTCGCCTTGGACCACTAAAACTTCCTTGTTGCTCAACTGTATCTTAAGTAGACGTTCGTCACATACGATTTTGACTCTATGCTTAGCCAGCCAGTCCATACCAACACCCACATCAAATCCTCCTAGTTTAATAGGCATCAAGTTTATCTTAAAGGTACTACCTTCTAGATTCATTAAGCAATTTTTGATGACTTTGTTAGTTTCTAAGAAGTTACCGTCAGCTAATTCTACGGTAAACGTATCAGTCAGAATGCATGTGCTCATGTCAATCAAAGTTCTAAAAGTACTAGAGACAAAACTAGCAGTTGCTCCGTTATCAAATAGAACGGTAGCAGGATGGTTGTTTATAAGGAACATACCATTAACCATGTCGGGTTCCTTACGAGCTCCAGCTGGATCCATCACGAATGCTCTTCCTTTAGGCTTGTTGGGCCTTACATCCTTATCTCTTCCTAGCTTAGGACACTTATTCCTCATGTGCCCTGAATCCCCACATTCATAGCATTGTTTTCCAGGTGTGTAAGTACAGTCCTTGACTAAATGACCTGTTCTCTTGCATCTGAAACATGGCATCGGGTTACATTCCCCTTGATGGTGTAGTTTGCAGTTGTTGCAAAATGGTCTTGTTCCCGAGTACAGTCTCCGGGTCTTGCTACCCTGATCATCGCGCCTTGCACCATCAAAACTTTTCCTACCTGACCCGCTACTACTTCCAACCGCTCTTTTAGCTTCAAACCACTTTCTTTTCTCACCAACCGACTTCTTCTTCTCATCAGCCCTAGTTTGCTCAGTCCACCTAGCCCTAACTAAGTCATCAGTCAAACTGCTGGTAATGTCAACCGCGGCTTGCAGGTTCAAAGGCTTGGAGGATCGGACCATTCCCCTAACTCTAGGGTGTAGCCCCCAGATGAAGCGTGCTACACCTTTAGATTCGGGTGTCATAAGATGGGGCACCAGTCGAGATAGGGCTAAAAAACGATTGATCTACTCCGTGTAGTTGGGACCTTTCATTTCTAGGCTTAGGAATTCTGACACTAGTTTCTCGAGTTGATTGACGGGGCAATACTTGCTGGTTATCAGTTCTCGGAATTCGGTCCAACTCATTCGGTTAGCAGCATTTCTTCCACGTGTTTAAGTAATCGACTTCCACCATTCTAGAGCCGATCCCTTAAGTGATTGGGATGTGAACCTCACCATATGATCCATCTTACACTCGCTGAGGTATATTTGGTTTCGAAAGATATTAAACCTTGGGAGTTTTATTCTTAAGGGAATAAATCTTCCGAGACATAATTTCTTTCCGAAGAAATTTGTTCTTCAAATATATATAAGTACTTATAAACATATTTTGGCTTTGGAAGAAATATTAACATTTCTTTCAAAGGTAAATTTCTTTTAAGTAATCTATTTTGATGGCTTAAAATTCTTTCGAAGACAATTTTAATGTCCTCCGAAAGAAAATATATTTAAAATTTTCAAACTTCTAAAGAATATCATTTGAAAAAGACTTTCTTCCAAAGTAAACCTAAAGAATATCATTTGAAAAAGACTTTCTTCCAAAGTAAACTGAGCTTATGTAGGTGATAGTTTAGACAACTTAGGATACACAATTCTTTTTAGAAATAATATTGAATTATGTTTTTTAAGAAAATTTATTGAAAATTAATCATCCCAATAGCTGATACAAGATATTTGGATATTTGTTTATTAAAATCCTTTATGAACAAAACAACATATTGTTCATTTGTGTTAACTTTGACTAGTTTTATCAATCCCTTTTCATAATTATCTCTCATTAGATAATACCTGATGTTGATGTGTTTTGTCCTTGAGTGCTGCATAGGATTCTCTATGATAGAGATAGCACTGTTGTTGTCTATATGGATGAGAGTATCTTTGAATTTGTATCCATACTCCAGCATCTGATTCTGAATCTAAAGCACTTGAGCACAATAGCTAGTAGCAGCAATGTATTCAGCTTCAGCAGTTGATGTAGATACACATGATTGTTTCTTGTATTGCCGTGAGACTATCCTTACACCAACGAATTGACATCCCCTAGATGCAGACTTTTAGTCATGTTACAGCCACCATTGTCATTATCTGTACATGCATACAGATTAAAGTCAGAATTCTTTAGATACCAAAGGCCTAATTTAGGGGTTCCTTTGAGATATCTAAGAATCCTTTGACAGCAACCAGGTGTGACATCTTGGGATTGGCTTGATATCTTGCACATATGCATGTACCAAATATAATATAAGCCTGTTGGCTGTAAGATACATGAGAGACCCAATCATAGCCTCTAAAGATATTCATCTACACATTCCCCCTCATGATCAGGTCTAAGGGAGTGGTTTCTGGCTATGTGTGTCTTTGCAACCTTACAACCAGTCATGTTGAATCTTGTAAGTATGTCTTGTACATATTTTGACTGACTTATGAAGATGTCATTGTCAACTTGCTTCACTTGAATTCCTAGAAATAAATTGAGTTCCCCCATGGCACTTATTTCAAACCTATTCTTCATCAGCTTCTCAAAGTCTTTACGGAGCTTTGAATTGGTCGACCTAAGATAATGTCATCTATATATACTTGAACCATCATTAAATCATTTCCTGTCCCTTTGATGAAGAGAGTTCCATCTATAGTACTCCTCTTATAGCCATGCTGATATAGATACTGAGACAGTGTCTTATATCACTTCCTTGGAGCTTGGTGCAGCCCATAGTGAGCTTTCTTAAGCTTGCAGACATAATAAGGATGATATGGGTTTGCAAAGCCTGGTGGTTGTTTGACATACACCTCTTCATCAATCACCCCATATAAGAAAGCATACTTGACATCAAGTTGGTAGACCTTGAAGTCCTTGGATGCATGAAATGCCATAAATATCCTAACAGCTTCAAGTCTTGCTACAAGAGCAAAGACATTAGTGTAGTAAATTTCTTCTTCTTGTGTGTACACTTGAACAATCAGTCTTGCCTTTTTCTTGATGACAAGTCCTCTATAATCCTTCTTATTCCTAAAAACCCACTTGGTTCCTATGATAGTATTCCCTTAATAAATAGGACATAGGTTACAAACCTTTTGTCTCTCGAATTGAAGCAACTCTTCTTGCATTGCTTCAACCCAACTTCCATTCTTTAATGCCTCATCAGCTTTCTTTGGCTCTATCTGGGATAATAAGCAAGAGTATAGACACATATTTTTGTCATGGGTTTGTCCTCTTGTTCTCACCCCTTGATCAACATCTCCAATGATATTTATGGTAGGATGTGACTTGTGGATCTTAAGTTAAAGGATCATAACGATTTGATTTGAAAAATATAAATGAAGATCAAGTATAGGTTGGACTCACCTTAGATTAGATTGTGTTTATATTACTTTGTAATAGGTTTAATATTAGTTTACTTTTGAATGTTGTTCATTTTGTTTAGTTTTGTAGTCCAGTGAAACTATGAGCGAAACTGTAGTTTCGCTCATAGTCAGCTGTTTAGTTCACCCGGTGAAACTCTTGTTTCTGCTGGGTGAAACTATAGTTTCGGTAGCACAGTTTCGCTGACAGCAAAACTGTCTGCGAAACTAGGACTGCTATATATGGATTTGATCTTGTTCATTGTTGGTCATCCTTGCAAAAACCCTTATCAAGTATTTGTGTTGCAAGAGACTTTTGTAAGCTGTTATTAACTAAAATATATTGAGCTTTACTTCTTTTGATTGTATTGGATCATTATTGCTTATTTTAGAATGCATTCAGCTTGTTCTTATTGATTTTCATCTTTGTTGTTTGTTATTGTTTATGATATTGAACGACTCAACTAATCATTTGTACTGAAAATCGAGCAAATGGACCAACAAAATGGTATCAGAGCCTTAGTGCTCTTGATTGTTTGAGGTTTTTGGTTGTTTTTGTTCAATATCTCTATTTCATCAATTCTGGATTAAATTTGAGTGTATTTGATATGGAATTTGATTGAATTTTGCTTGTTATTGGTTGGGAAAGCTTTGTGAATCATCAGATCTCAAATCCATTAAGATTTGGGTGATTTCAGATTGTTTTCGGAGTAAAATGGGTTTTTAGATTCATCCAGCGAATCTACTGATCATCTAGCGAAACTGTCATCTTCATTCATCGAAACTACAAGTGTCTTACACTTTGTAGTTGTTTTCCCCATATCTGCGAAAGTAGAAACCCTGAGCGAAAGTTCAACAGTGCTTGTGTTCAGCTTCCGGCTAGCGAAATTGCTGCCAAAATTGCTAGCAAAATTACCATCTGGGCTTCGAAACTAGTTTTGCACGAAACTAGCTCTGCGAAACTGTTTATTTCCTGCGAAATTGTCATTTCTTCTGCGAAACTAGCATGTCAAAGATGACTTCTCTCACCCTTGCTGATTTAGAAAGTATAGCTCCCAGCAGACCTCCGAGACTCATAAACGGTGACAACTTTGAAGATTGGAAGAGATGTCTCAAAGCTTTTTTCTTCTACACAGACCACAACCAATGGGAGTCTATCATCACTAGTCCGCACAAACCAACGGTCATTGTTGATGGTACCGTGACTCAAAACATGGACCCAACCACGTTCAACGAGAAGGATTTGAAGCTGGTTGATAGAGACCAGAAAGCTTTTCGAGCATTAACTCTATGTCTTGCACCTGATATCTATAATCGATTTGCTTAACATAAGAATGCAAAGTCTTTATATGATGCTCTATGTGAATTCTATGATGGAAATGAAGATCTGAAGAAGGACAAGAAAGCCCAAGCTCAGAAGGAGTTTAATTCATTTGTCGGACATAAGAATGAAGACCTTACTGATATTACAAATCAATTTTTGTCAGTATCAAGTACTCTAAATAAGTATGATGATTAGTTCGGTAATCATGAGCAGGTGAATAAGCTACTAGACTCTCTTCCACCCCAATGGAGCTTACAAGTAAGGAAGCAGGAGAGAAACTTTGTTGATTACAAACTTATGGATGTAATGAACAAACTGAAATCTTTTGACTTGGATCTAAAGAGAAGGGAATTCAACCAAACCATGATGCCTACATCTGGTTACACTCAGAATGCTGCATTACTGCCTTCCGCTGCAAGCTCTCCAATGCAGGCATCTCGTCAAGGTGGAGTGAATACAGGTGATTATTCTGGAGGTTGTGGTAGTGCTAGGAGAGATCAATCTAACCTGAAAGCAAATGGTGAAACTTCAGTTCCATCCGAGACAATGGCCTTTTTTGGTATGTTTGTTCAGAGTTATGAAGCTCTGGTGGTAGGGGAGTTGAATGGCAAAGGATTGATGATGGAGGATATGTATCAGGTGGACCCTGATGATCTTGAAGAGACTAACATTCAATGGCAAATGGCAATGTTGACACTTAGAGCCCGAAGATTCATGGAGCGCACAGGAAGAAAGAACTTCGGAGGTCAAAGCTCTAACTCCAAACTGGGATTTGATAAGTCTAAGGTAAGGTGTTTTAATTGCAAACAGTTGGAACACTTCAAATATGAATGTCTATTGCCAATTGTCACTGATCCTAGTTTCAAGCGAGAGTAAAGAGGAAATGAGTCACAAGAAAGAGACAGCTTTGATTTCTAACTTTGATTGAAATGCTGAAGTTGAAGAGACAGGAGAAGAGGTTAACCAAGCGCTGGTGGCTGAGATTGTGGAAAGAAAGAGGAAGGTGAATTGTGAGGATGAAATTGATCCATTCAAAGAACTTAGAGATGAAGCTGAAGTATCTGTGAAGGTGAAGGAGGATGAGAAGGTGAAAGAAGGTAAAATTGAGGAGATAAGGAAGGAAGGAAGTCAACCCACTGAGCAAGAAAAGAAAAAAGATAATGTTGCTACCACTGTCCAGAAAAACAAGTTGAGTACTCCGGTGTGCCAATGCGAGAAAGCACTAGCAGCAGAAAAGGTGGTGATGGGACTTCCTTTTGAGGTAATTCTAGATATGTGTTATTCAGCTTGCAAAATCAGGTTATTTGGGGTTTATAAAGCTAATCGTTTATTAATTGATAACGAGAAAGATTTAAAATGAATTAATGAGGAACTTAAAATAAACGAGTCTAAATATTTTGTTAAACTAAACGAGGCTTTGAAAGAGAATGATCACTTAAAACAAATAGTTTTGGAAAGAAATGTTGAGATTAACACTTTGACTGATGTTGATACATGTGTACCTAGTTTAGGAGCTCAATGTAAAATGTCTTTCATGTCTTACATATATGTAATTGAATGGGTATGAATGAAATACAATGTGTGGTTAATGCTTATAAGGTTTTAATATTTCATTGTTTATTGTGTGATACCACATATTGAACTAACTATATAGGTTTGTGGGTGTTTGTATAATTCTTAGTCAAATATGGTTGAGAAACATGTTTAAACTTAATCATGTGAAGTTCTCATGCGAATGGACCATACGAATGGACCATACGCATGAATACTTCATGCTAATGAACCAGTCACACGACTGAACCAGGAGACTGGATCAGTTGCACAATTGTGACATCAGATTGACTCGGTCGCACGACTGGACCTTCAGTCGTTCGGATGGATCAACCGCATGCTTCAGTCCCACGACTGAACCATGCTAGTGGTTCAGTCGTACGAATGGCAAACCCTAACCTATAAATACCACTTAATCCGTGAAAAAACGTAAGAATTCGAATACCTACGCACATACTCATACCCTAGGCGTCCAGAGGCTCAAGAAAACCTGTTCTAACTTCATAGTTCATCTCTGATCAATTCTTGTTCGTTCTTAACGTCTGTTTCATCGTAGGATTCATCAGATTGTCGTTCTCACTGATTGGATCGCCAATCAAATAGGATTCCGCACTATTTGAGTTGGTATACATGCAGAATCATTTAGTACTCCGTACGTACACGGTCCTAACAAGTGGTATCAGAGCATTGTCTCTTGATTTTGCGTGTGATTCGATCGATTTGGTATAAAAATCACGTTTTTTCATTCAAAACACCATCTTTTTGGTTAAAACAGTGTTTTCGACGTCTCCAGATCAAAAAGTTCACGTTTTTCAGATTACGGCAGATTAGGGTACATAAAAATTCATGTTTATGAGTCAAAATATTCAAAACCTCGAATTTTTCAAAACAACAGCCTTCAGTCGCACGAATAGCTCATTCGTACGATTGAACTCATTCATACACTCCATTCGCACGACTGAACTCAGTCGCATCTTTCATTCGTAGGACTGAACAACTCCAGTCGTTTGAGTCCATTCGTCTAGTTCATACGCATGACTGAATCCAATCGCATGATTGAATTCACTCGCACCTTTCATTTGCACGAGTGAACCATCCGTATAGTCCATTTGTACGATTGAAATGTTGGGTTTGTTAGAACACTAAAACATAGTTTAACCTTTAAACTTTTCAGAAAACGCAGCGGATATAATGGATTATAACAAGTTTATAATCTGAAAATTTCGTGTTCTAAATGTGGTTTTAAGATGAAAACAAAACCCATAACAATAAGGATCTTAAATATATGAATGGACAAGCTATGTATGCATAAAAA